>JAVRRP010000008.1:0-65302 GCA_036872775.1 Oleoguttula sp. CCFEE 5521
GCGGATGATCCCACTCATCCAACTACTCGCGGCCTGTGTTGGCTTTCCAGGGCGAACCGAGATCGTAGGGAAGCGTAGAGTAAAAGCATTGATATACTCTCGTCGATGGTAGTCATTGAGCACCATCTCGATCATGGCTTTCTGCGTGCCATAACTCCCTTGCGGCGTCGGTACTGTAGCTTCCGATGGTAGAGAAGGTAGTGGCTGGCCGAACGTTGCTGTGCTCGATGCATATATCACTCGCACTCCCGGGCAAGTCTTCCGGATCGCTTCTAGCAGATTGAGCGTCGAGTGCAGGTTCACGCGGTAGCCGAGATCGAAATCTGCTTCGCTGCCAGCGGACATGATGCCATGGAAGATGTAGATCGCCTCGAGGTCGTTCGAGAGGACTTGGGAAGCATCTGCTGAGATGTCTGCCTTGAGTGTTGTTGCATTGCTTTGGTTCGAGGCTTTTGAGGGCACCGGGGGTTCGAATATATCGGCTAGGACTAGGGTATGGCCGTCGTTCAAGAGGTGTTCTGCGAGAAGCTGGCCGACGAAGCCGCCGGCGCCTGTGATGAGGATCTTCATGATGATAGACGGTCGTTGGAGATGGACACACGAAAGAAATTTGATGCAAATGACTTACTCTGCAAAGCACTACAGGACCACTGCTACTGGCCACGAAATACGTAGCTCAAGAAACAATGTCGACAGCTCCAGTCTGTTACTCTGCTGGACCGACTTCAGGCCGATGTCGTCTCGGAACAACTGCACCGAATCGGCGTACCGGCTTCTGACGGCTTCTCAGACTTCGGCACATACCTTTGCCGATGGCTGCAATGCCCAGCAACATCCCCAGACACTTCCCTCCCCCAGTGGAGCCCCCGACGTTCTTCCATCAATCGCTCCGCCGTGGCATCAGCATGGCACTGCGCCCCAGACTTGGCCGTCAGCAGATGTCTCGTGGCTGCCGCTGCGAGTTGAGACCGCCATGGTCTGCCAAGTTGTAAGTACCATTCCCAGCAACTTGGGAGAAGGGTGATTCTCCGCCGTATAGATGTTGGCGGTGGCCGCAGGTGGGATTTCCATACTTCCCTAACCTTGCTGTTCTTTTCCCTGTGGATCTCATTCAGACGTTGTGAAGCCCGGAGCTGGGAAAGATAAGGCTACTCGCCGGACTCAGTGCTTTTGAGGAAGCGAAGGCGCGAACGGCAGAACTTAAAACCACGTCTCTGAGCAGTCACGAGATTACCATCTCCCAGCCCTGATACCATTGCGCGAAATCGCCAGTGCTTGCTTCAAGATGGCAACAGACGCAAAGTCCGTCGAGCTCGAGCAGGTCGAGACGAGGAACAGTCTCGATCAGGAAAAGGCGAAGGCTCTTAACGTTCCCGGAGCGAACGACGAGCAGCGCGCGTTCTTCGCTGACTTTGCTGAACGTGACGAAGAATGGAAGGCTCAAGCGCAGAAAGCCCTCTTGCGAAAGGTGGACATCCGCTGCATTCCTGTGCTCGTAATCCTCTACCTGCTCAACTTCCTCGATAGGTATCTCAGCGCCTCTCCGCAGTCATGGAGACCAGAATGCTGACGTAAGTAGGTCCAATCTAGCTCAAGCACGACTAGGCGATCTCGAGATAGATCTGGGCATGACCGGCACGGACTTCAATCTAGCCACGTCTATCTTCTTCGTGGGCTACCTTCTGATGCAACTCCCCTCCAACTTATTGATTACTCGAGTCCGCCCTTCGATCTACCTTGGAGTAGCAGCTGCAGGCTGGGGTATCGTATCGACGTTGAATGCAGCAGTGCAGAAACTCCCGTCGTTGATCGCGGTCCGCTTCATCCTGGGTTTCGTGGAGGCTCCCTTCTTTCCTGGCGCTGTGTTCCTGATGAGCTCATGGTATACTAGAGCTGAACTCACGCAGCGAATCTCGTGGTTTTACTCTGGCAACGCCTTGGCCAACATGTTCGGTGGACTTCTTGGAGCGGGAATCTTGGGCGGCTTGGACGGCGCTCAGGGTATCGCTGGTTGGAGATGGCTGTTTATAATTGAAGGTGTTATTACGATTGCGGCAGCCATCGCAGCAGTCTTCATTCTACCTGACTACCCTGCCACCACTCGCTGGCTGACCGAGGAAGAACGGAACTTCGCTGCATGGCGGCTGCTGGCCGACATCAATGAAGACGACGAGATCAAATCCACATCCGTCTGGGTGGGTTTGAAGCTGGCACTCAAAGACTATCGACTGTACTTGTTCGTGCTGCTCCAGCACATGAGCATTTTGTCGCAAACTTTCACCTACTTCTTCCCGTCTGTTGTTCGCACACTCGGCTATGGCAGAGTCACGACGTTGCTATTGACTGTTCCTGGTAATAATCACACCCGTTCTCAATGGCATAATACTAATGCGGCACAGTCTGGTTTCTCACCTTCCTGGTCTCCGTCGCAGTCACGTACAGCGCCTCCCGCACGAACGACCGCTCGATCCACATCGCGTGTCTGCTGGTGATTGCAGCGGTGGGCAACGCCATCGTCACCGGCACCACATCGACAGGACCGCGCTACTTTGCCATGTTCCTGATGCCCATGGGTGCTGTATCCGCGTACCAGATCATTGTAGCTTGGGTCGCAAATTCGTAGGCTCCATTCCCCATCGCTGTCTGAGCGACTCACTAACAGCGTACAGCTTTCCCCGTCCTCTAGTCAAGCGTTCAGCCTCCGTCGCGATCGCAAACATGATCGCCAATTGCGCTAGCATCTACGGTAAGTGGATCTTGCTGCATTGCATGGACTCATTGAAGGCGGGCTGACCAAAATGTAGGCGCCTACATGTACCCTGCTTCCGCCGGTCCACGCTACATTCCTGCGGGCGTGGCACTGGCCGTTGTCAGCTTACTCATCGGAGCACTGGCTATCGGACTCCGATTTGTTCACAAGTATGAGAACAAGAAGCTTGACAGACTTGAGCAAGATACCGCGGCGGGTATTGGTGGAGACACGATCCATGGTGGCAACAGGCGGGTGGCCGGATTCAGATATATCTATTGAAGAGATCTTGGTACTCGCTTCGAGGCTGCGCGCGGCTTTACGCTACTCGGACATATGTAGATGTGTTGGCTTTCGCTTCTGCGAGATCAAGGTCCTATCGATATACCCACAATGCCGAGTCCGGCGCGTGGTTCCGAGGAGTGGTAGAGGTCACTTCTCGCCATGGCACTCAACGACGTTGTTTTCTCACGAGAACGTGATTAGCACGCCTTGCCGCGATAGCTAAGCTGATATTACCGCTCCCTGTCTCTTGAATACATGTGTTCAGAAAGTCGAGATCATATGATCGTGCGCCTTGAAACTTGGTGCCCCGTCGCACGCTTCTAGATGAGTAGTGCATCAAAGCATATTGCAGTAATATAGGCCACATTGCTGAGAATTGGGAATGATGTATGTTCTCTACCATCTACAAGGTGTACTTGAATGTCATCGCCTTGTCTCCAAGATCCGACAGCTCTTCCGGCGTGTATCCATTGTGCTCCTTCCTCTCGATCTGTGCAGCACGCTTGGCGTTGATTCGCTTGTAGCTCGTAATCTGTATCAACGCCGCAATAATGCCACAGCATACGAAGCCGATCTCGAGTCCATGGCCGAGGCGGTAGCGTGGAGAGTCAGTGGATCGGTAGAAGTTCGAGGCGTATGCACCAGCTGAACACTTTTAGTGATGGAACGGAAGACACCGTAGAAGCCGACTTACCAAGATTGCCAACACTGATCTGCAATCCCATGCCCACTGCTCGCTTGTAGCTTCCCGCGAGATTGTTGCTTAGCCAAGTGACGTTTGACGGCTGGCATTGGTAGATAGCACAAGCGGCGATGAAGATGCCGGCGTAAGTTACAGCCTGAGAGCGGATTAGTGGACGCCGAGGTAGATCGGAATGCCTGAAACTTACTGCGCTGTTCGTAGAGATACACATGACAAAGCCGATGAGCTGGAAGAACAGGCCCACCACGATGAACGACGAGCGATGCCTCTTCTTGTCTGCGATCCAGGCAACTAGTACAGTAATCACTGAAGCCGTCACGTAGATCGGAACCGTCAACAGCTGCGCTGTTGTGGACTTGTAGCCTAGCTCGCGAATGATCGTAGGTAGAAACAACGAGATGCCATACAGCGGGCAGACGTATCCCCAGTACACGACAATGTTAAGCCAGATCTGCCAGTCGAGGAAGGCAGCCTTCACGAACTTCCAGTCCCGGCGTTCATTCTGGGCGACTCGCATGGAGCTGTCAGTCCCGGAGTCTTGACCGTCGTAGCGCAGGCGGTAGGCGACGAAGGCGCGCTCCTCTGGTGTGAGGAATGACGCGGTCTCGGGGAAGTCGTATAGTGTGAAGAAAGCTGCGATCGCAACAAGGACTGTGACCATGCCCTCGAGGATGAAGATCCACCTGTCAAGTTGTCAGTCTAGGCGTTATCTTCGGGGGCTTTCGTGGACCTCACCTCCAGCCTTCCAAGCCACCAACGCCGTCCATGAACGAGATACCGTACGCGAGCAGACCGGAGAATGCTCCTGCCACGGACGCCGCAGAGAAGAAGATTGCTTGTCGCACCTGCACCTCATATCTGCAGTACCACATGGTGTTGTAGTAGACCTGGACATGTACATCAGAGCGGTTCAATCAGCGTGTCTACTCGGAGTACCTACTACACCAGGGAACAGGCCTGCCTCTGCGACACCTAGGAAGATGCGAGCGATGAGAAGTCCGTGGTAGTTTTGCACGATACCCATCAGGGTCATGACAATGCCCCACGCGACCATGATGCTCGGAAGCCAGATGGAGGGTCGCAGCTTCTTCAGAAGCATATTCGACGGGACCTCTGCAGCAAAGTCAGCATGTCGCCTGTTTGCCACTCATCTCTCCCACGCCATTGTCCACTCACCGAAGGCACAGTATGTGAAGAAGAACGCCGTCAAACACCAGTTGTACTGCGCGCCTGTGAGGTTGAGATCCTCTGCTAGGCCCTCAATCTTGGCGTTCCCTGTAGTGTGGTGAGACGATGAAATGTGTATTATAGCTGTTCTGAGCCTACCTATGTTGCCACGGTCCAGGAAGCTCAACAAGTACAATAGGGTGAGCATAGGTATAAGCCGTAGATCTATCTTGCGCAAGATCTTCTTGATGTCGAGATGGGCGAAGGACTCGAGCGTGACGTCAAGGCGAGCGATTAGCTCGTCCACGGCTTTCATCTTCTCCGCTTTGCTGACCGAGCCATTGCGAAGAGCTGGTATGTCGTCTATATGGAGGGCGGCCGACTTCTCATGCGGTATTTCATCACTATTCGTGTCGGAGTTATGGAGCGGGTCCTGCTTAATGTCCATGATGGCGACCCGTAGTCTGATCACCGGTATGTATGACCCTCTCGATGACCAGTAATACCACACGCGCACAAGAGAATTCAGGAACAGAGAAGAGAGCGTGGCAGATGAAAAGCGAAGACAAGACTTTACTTACCTCTCCCCAGTGCCCATGCACAACAGCATCCTGGTGGATAAAGGGCCCATACCAAGCACATGCACGCGGCAATAGCGTACCTTCGTCGCGTGGCACACGTCGTTGTAGGTAGAATCACGGTACAACGTCCATGTTTCGGCATGTACTCCTAACGAAACCTTGCACGTCCTCCGCTGACATTGCTACCCCTCAATGCAATATGATGCAGAGGCGCACTTTCTCGCTTGCCGGATCCCGTTCACTGCGAAACAATCCGGGGATCGCAGTTGGTCTCCGCATTATTCTCCACATGCCCAGACATGCCCAGACGCGGTCTGCAGTCGGAGCGAAGTCGATCCGGACCAATATCAGCTGTTGCAGAAGGTAGGCCGGCAATGGGGTTTTGTTGCGTGGGCTCATTCCCGTGCAGACCGACTCGCGTGTGCGAGTTAGGATTCCCGCGGCAAGTCGTGTGTCCAGTGCTTCACACTCCGAGATCTTTCCGATACTCTTCGACAGCTTTGCCCACAGCATCTCTCGTCGGCTTGATCATGGCGTCGACTACTTTCTTCCCACCAGGCACAAGATCGGCATCGTATCGCGCCTTTCTCCCGGTCCTACGCTCCTGTTCCTTCAGCCTCTGCTTCATTGCTGTCACTTTCGTCTCCCGCTCAGCTTCTGCAGCGTCTCCCACAGCGGTGATACGATCAAGTGACTTGTCTAGCGTTGCGATCAAGCTTGCTAGTTCTGATCTCCTCGAGGCTGAATCTGCGGACGTCAGAAAGACGGTCCAGAAGTAATGCAGGAACTCCGTAGTCGTGTTATGTGTCGTCTGTAGTGATGAAAAGACCTGCTGCGATAGGCCAGCTAGAGACGAGACGTCCGCAGTCGCGGCAGCGCGCTGTTGGTGTACAGACGACAGTAGCGAGGTAGTCGCAGAAGTCAGAGCGCTTTTGGCGCCTACGTGAGGAGCGTTACTCGCTCCATTTATGCGACCAGCAGACTGTTCATCCTCATCTCCGTCAGTGTCAGATTCCGGATCGTAGCCGACAGCCCGTTCCAGACCTCGATCGCCTTCAGTAGGGCTCAAGTCAGCCTGTAGAGTTGACAAGACATCCCGCGGGTCATGCTGCGCGAACAATGCGGCTTCCTTCGAGACCTCATCTTCATCATCCCCAGCCTTCGCGCGGCGCTGCTCTCGTACATGCAACACCACCCGGTTGTCGACGTCCTCCATCGCCAGATCCCGTAGCTGTAGTTGCTGGAACGTCTCCTCGTCCATGCCAATCGGTCCATGAGCCTCGCCATCCTCAGCAGCAACGTGAGACAACATCTTTTCGGACAGATTGTTGAGCACCTGCAAGATCGGCACCTTGCCAGGCCTCATAGTCTCGTCCGGACGGTTGCCCTTCCGCTGACTGTGATTCTGTTCATTGCCCTCAAGATCGATAAAATGCGGTATATGCGCTATCGAAGCAGGACCTGTCGCAGCTCGGTCTAGGTAATTGTCCAGTATCGAGTCTGGCGGATCTACCTGCTGACTGATCTTCTCGCCTTTGAGCTGCTTCAGTAGTCTGCTGCTGAAGAATCGAGTCCAAAACTCAACGTCCTTCAGTGGCTTGGGCACATTCTCGTTGTATGCCTCTCGCACCACAGGGTACTGCTTGAAGATAAGTTTGATTTGCTCCTTGGTGATGTGAAGCTGCTTGATGTCAGGATCACCGTCCTTCTCGCCGGGCTTTCGTGTAAAGCGGATCTCGGGCAGTACGTTGTACTCGCCTTGCTTCTGCTGCTTCTCGATAGCATGTGCGCGAAGTAAGTGCAACCTTGAAGACCAGAATTGAGTGTTGAACTGCGCGACAGAGACCGACTCTGGCTTGTCTGCTCTTGCTTGATGAAAGCGAGCATTGAGCGCAGGGTCGGACTTCAGCAATGACTCTTGCATCTGGAAGTCATACTTGAGCTTGTTGTCGTCGTACCAGCCATCATCGACAGCAGTCTTCGAACCAACGGCTCGCGCCATCGCCAGCGCGCCAGGCTGTCCACTGTCGCCATTTGGATGTCCAGATGGTGTGCCAGGACCCGTGCTTGATGACTTTGATGGCAGCTTGACAGTGGCATTGTAGATCGCAACACGCAGCCGCTCAGTCACGGTCTCCTGCTCCTGTCGCGCTTTCTCCTTGTGAGTAAAGCTGAATACATAGCTCTCTGTCCCTACGAAGACTTTCAACGCGACTTTCGGCGTCGTTGCTGGCGTCTGCTGCAAGTTTGTCACGTCCGCCACCGGTATCGTTACGGTGGGTGATGCGCCAGGCGTTGATACTGTCCAAAAGATGTACTTCGCATCGTGACTGACCGACAGGACACCATCTTGCTTCTTGTAGTTGACACTTGCGCGTGTTGAAGACATGATGGTGTGGCGATGTAATGATTTGGAGGTCGCGTATGAAAGGCGTCGGCGAGTCAGTGGCAGACTTCGCTTCACTTCGGCAGCCTCGAGCACAACAATATCGCTTGCCACAAAACGACAGAGTGTGTGTACTTTCCAATATACTGCTCAGTATCATCTCAGTCACAGCTTCCCAGCGTGGGTCGATGGTCGCTGCACGCATGGTCAAGTGCAAACGTCTACAGTTACAGACGTCTACTTCTTCATGGACACCAAGTTCTGTGACAGAATCTGGCTACATCACTCAGACCAAGGCTGACAACCAGGGAGCCCTCAGTAGCGACCTTGTATTACGTCAAATCAGCTACATATGCTCTGTCCCCTTGACTGCGACATTATCGACATTGAGGCTCCACCTACGTGACAGCGCACTTATGTGATAGCTTCCGCTGTAGGGAGTCATCGCCAAAGCCCGAGCACATAGCATACTTTACTTGCCCTTAGACTGACCCTCCCGGTGCGACGAAGCGAGAGTGCTCGATTTGCGCCAGAGCAAGCCATAAAAAACCAGCATACGCAAATACCGTAACGAGGACAAGCCTCGAGACAGAGCCCATGCACGCAGGGGCTTACGATCGCGACATTACAAGATTCGAACTTGAAGAGAATCTTTAACTACCTCGAATCCGAGCCCTCAGAGATTCGGTCGTGCAAGCACAGGAGTGGCGCCTTAACCATTAGACCATTAGACTCGATCAGGTGCGGGGCGGATTATATGCTCGTGGTTTGGCGCACGGTCGCGAGGAGCAGCGAGATCGGTGTCGGTCGTGCCTTCCTTGTTGCGAGACTTGGAGTGATTGACAGGGTTGCTTGCTCGGCCTCAATCGGCAGTCAAATACGACTACGCCTGTGTCTTGAGCCTGCCTTGCGCGGTGTCGTGGCTAGAGCCTAAGCGCATCCGTGTACCATCCACGTTGATAGAAAAGCCAGTGCGACCCTACTGAGAGACGCTGTCGAGCGCGAGGTCGTGAGAGGAGCGACCAGTGGCGTAGATCGATACTCGTACACCCTAGCTCCATACCACAATCTTACATCTGCCTGAACACATTGTTACTCGCGCTTCTGCGATCCCCATACCCTCGTCCCCCTCCTCTTGCCCCACCATCGCCTCTCCCCCGTCCACCACCTCTTCCTCCCCTATCGCCTCTCCCTCTCCCACCACCCCTACCGCCTCGTCCACCTCTCTCACCACCCTCCTCCTTCCTTCCTGGCGCGAAAGTAACTTCCTTCCCCCCCACCACATCCCCGCCTCGACTGCGTCCACCATACCGTCCCGTACCATGGGTATCACGCGACGGCCCGTCACCAGTCCCACGGGCCGCCAAATCACCGAAAGATCTCGACTTCTGCTCGTTACGAGATTTCGAAGCATCGCGGCCAGAGGACGAGACTCGCATAGTCGGCTCCCGACCCTTGGCTTGCCGTTGGTGACCGGACTTTTTGTAATTGACGGAGCCGATGCGGCGCTTGTCTTCGTCCGCTGCCGCCTTGCTGGGCTTAGAGAACGATGTAGCGACGCGGGATCGTTGGCGCGCTTCAAGAGCTTCGGCTTCGGCGGTGGCGTCTTCGTCTTCGTCGTCGCTGTTGTCGCTGTCGGAGGAGTGATTCGAGGCGATGTCTTCCTCTTCTGCAGCTGTCAGGCCACGGAGCTCCCTTGCGGTGGACGTGGTGGGTGCGGCGCCTGGAACGGTGGAGGGATTGAGCATGGCGAATTCACGGCTGGTTTCGTCGATTTCGAAGTCCTCGTCTTGGAAGAGGTTCGTGAAGCGGTCGTCTGTCATTAGGTCTTTGGTCTTGTTGGACACAGCAGCTGCAGCATCATCGTCCTGCATCTCGACATCGCTGTTCTCAGCGTCTGCGACAGCAGGCTCCGTGACTTCTTGACCACGACGCGCAGCACGTTCTGCTTTTCGCTTGGCATGTGCTTCATCCTTGGCCGCCATGCGCTCGGCCAGAGCTTTGTTGACCTTGACGCTGACTTTCTTCGTGCCGCGAATCCGACTCTCCCTCTCCTTGTCGATCGTTGCTTTGACGCTCTTCGTGCGCTGCTCCTCAAACAGGTCCGGTCTCGAGATGAGTCGCGCCTGCTCGTATAGCCGCTGCGGTATGAAGTACCCGTGCATATACGGCCGAAGCAGACCAGACTTGCCGATCAGATGGTCAAGGTTCAGCTCACGCAGCTGCTGCAGCGACAAGAATTTGTAATTGTCGTACACAGCGCCTGCACTTGGATTAAGTCCTGCGGTGCCACCAGCGACGTATGCTGCAGGGTCTGCGGAGTCTTCTGCCATTTCCTCAACCATGTTGTCCAGAAAGCTGCACCATTTTGGCGCAGGTCCGAGCTGTGGGATGAAGAAGATGTGCTGCTGTCGTCCTTCGTTTGCTGTGAGAAGCATGCCGGTGCCAGGCACGGTTTCGACGTGGTTGATGTCTACTGCGGGCTCGACTGATGTCCAGGGTGCGCCGGTCTCTGCATCCCAAAGCTTGATGATGCGCTTGTCGGCTGACATGATTCTCTCGTCGCCAGAGCTGCTGCCGGGTACTGGGAGGTACTTGAGTGTGTGTATTGGGAAGCCGTAGCCTTGGTCTTTCTTCAGCAATGGTACTGGTGATCGCATGTCGTATGTGTGAACGATGCCAGTACTTGATCCGGTGGCTAGTTGCAAGCCAGAGCTGTGGAAGGTGACTGCTGTGACCTCTGGTCGTCCTTCGTGCACATCGCCGTAGTCGTAAGCCGAAGATAGCACCGAGACTCGATGTCGTGATCGTGGATCCCAGAATTCGACTGTGCCTATGCTCGTCCCGAATGCCAGTAACCCATGCGACTCATCTGCTACGGCAGCAGTGTTCACCGCGCCAGCCCGTATGCCACCTTGCAGAGCGCCACCACCCATTGACTCAAAGTCGTCGCCACCCACATCAACCTCGTAGCTGCGCATGTACCTCCCGACTTCCAGATTCAGCCGATACACTTCTCCCATGCCATCACTCCCAACGCCAACGCTCGGCACCAATGCCTCCGCTCTTCGTCGGTCGTACACCAAGTCCCGTCCATACCTTGGCAGTCTTGTCCTATAGTGCATCCCACCCGGCGTATGGAACTCCAAACTTCGATCACTCTGCAAATGCAGACTCTTGGCGTAGCCATCATCAAGCAGTACGAACTTCTGATTCACAGTATCCGTATGTCGCGCAAAACTCAGACTGAGATTTGCCGTGGAGTGGACATGTATTTGCGGTTTGTATGTGCCTGTACTCATTACCCAGTCGCCATCTCGACTCACGCGCACGCATGATGAGGCTTCCTCGAACTCGAAGTCTTGGAGGAGTTCTACGCGATTTGCGTACTCGGCGTCCTTTTTGAGGGAGCGCTTTCGTTTCCGTGCAAGCCATTCTGGTAATGGTCGGGCAGTATTGGAGCCCGCGATCGTGTAGACCGGGACCTGGGAGGTTGTGGAGAGCTTCATGGCAGGAGGTATGCTACAATCACATGGTGTGTCTGCACTGTAACTTTTTCGATGTCGACAACTTCGAGCTCGGCTCAATCTTTGCCGAGCGATAAGCTTATGTTTGAGCGGTGTGGAGGCGGGTCGGAACGTGTCGATCTTGACAGCGGACCTCTTCCGCATCTTTGCCGAGTCGCGCTCCTTCGGACAGTGAGACGAGTTGATGCTCAGGTAAAGCACGTCAGCAGTCATACTTGCGTGAGATACCACAGGTACTGCACTACAGAGACCAGCAATCCGCACTCCGTGACTCAGCCACCAGCATCTCATGCAGCCATACAGTCTTACATGCTCTGATCAGGCGTGGAAGGAACACCACCGGCTGATCCCTTAGCACTGCAGGAGACGCGACTGGAGCTCTTCGATGAGATTATAGCCTTGCCATGGATGTACTGAGGCAATGCATGACTAACGTGCAGGAGGTCAGTGGGCTACCAGACATACGCGTGGCATTGTATGAACGGGAACAGAGCAACGCCTACCAGAGGAGCGATGAAGGCACAACAGCCCTACTTGCGCGACTGCGAGCATCGGGTGTACATTGCACGTTATCACATGGCAGATCTAAGAGTGCCAATGGAGCGGAGACACCCGCTGATTCAATGCAGCTATGCCTCTTCGGCTCATGCGACTCTAGTCTCACAGCCTCGATCCTCAGTCTCGGCTTTGCTTTGTATGTGGAAGGACCACTTGGCGACACTGCTGAGGCCGAGCTCATGAATGGAGCAACCGTGGAGGAAGAAATTCTTCGCGCGGTCGAGGCCAGCATCACGCACGACCTTTGGCAGACACAACGTGGCACGAAGGTCGGGCAGTGTACATGGCTTATGAGCGATTCGCTGCAGAATAGCGGTTCAATGGTTAAGCTCGACCTCGCTTGGAGCGACGTTGACGCACACATCGTCATTGCCAGCGTCACGTCGTCCAACGACCGACTATATCAACCTGTCTGCGCCGGTGGCAGTGCTAGCTCGCACGAGAGCTATGTAGTGCTCGCACCAGGTGGCACGCACGCAGTGCTCAAACTCGTCGACAACACTGTCGCTCAGCCTGCGCAAAGTGAGGACTGGCAATCGGCTGTGCGGGAGGCATTGGCGTTGGAAGGTATCGACATTGAGCTGGAGGCGGAGTGGATCGAAGTGATGACCAAGGAGTCAGGAGCCATGATGTGGCCGGCTGCCTTGACTTTCGTTGAAAGCCATGCTGACGAGTTTGCCTTGTTGTTCAATGTGCAAGGCTCGGAGACGCTTGACGGCGTGCCAGGCGAGCACGCACTGATATATACTAATCCTCTCTCTGACGCCGAGCAGTGGTTCAACGAAGCGATCACCCGCGAGCGTCGACCAGTTACGAATAACGACTTTGACGACGACATTGCTTTGCATGCTGTATACGATCCAAGTGGTAATGGGGGAGCAGCGTTTGACTTCCTGAGCCCACAGATGATACAGAGAGCCGAGACTCACGCCGCCGGGCTTCTGTACCCGACGCCGCCAGATGGCATGGCGAGCCTCAGTCAACAAACTCCGAATGTGACATCCACGCCAGTCACGCAGCCCGCTGGACTGCTTCATGATGTACCACAAGGCACAGACCCCGTAGCTGGTGGCGAGGGTGTCGGCGGTACCGAGCACGAGGACGCTCGCCCGCGCGGACCTAGTATCGCTTCTTCAGTAGGCGCAACTCACGGCTACGCTGGCCACCATGAAGATCTCTTCGGTGACTTGGGTGGAGACGAGGTGGATGAGGAGGACTTCAGTTTCTTCGACGAGCCGGACGACGTGAGGGTGGTCGGCAGCGAGGCTATACCTGCTGGAGATGCTGATATCGCGATGTCCGAACAGGCTGACGACGCTCGGACGTCGCCCAATGCTGAGGTCGTAGATACCAAGCCAACGCTCGAGGTTGAGATAGTAGACGAATCTTCGCCACAAGACGAAGTCGGACCTGTGTCTGCGATTGTCGTGGATCCAGACGATGCTATGGCAATCGACCCGGATCATGCCACAGATGGGGACGATCGACATGCGCAGTCATTCACCAGCGACTCATTGCAACGAGACGCGCCAAACATTGACTTCCGCCCGCTTTCTCCGTTGACAATCAAGGAGCAGCTACTGCCGCCGCCAATACCAGCCAGTGTCTCAACAAGCGGAACGCATGATACTACGTCCAGCCAGAAGGGCAGCTTCGCGCCGCTTGCATTCGGCGTTGGCTACGCAAATGTTGTCTCCACGCGGCTTAGCTTGGCACGTGATAACTCTCAACACGGCTTGCTGGTCAAGGCAGCACGACCAGCGCCCACATCCATGCGCGGACTGCTCCAGCAAGCCCATAGCACTGACAAGTCCTCCGAAGCTGATGCCAGATCTGATACGCCTGAATCGAGCGACAAATCATCAAGCTCTGCCTCGTCTCCGGAGATGAATATTGATTTGCCCCAGGAGGCAGTAGATGGACGACGTGCGAGTCGGAAGCGCAAGCGAAGTGGACATCTCGAATCTATTAGTGCTGTACCGGACTCATTGGAGTGGATATCCCGCTTACCCATGTTCGATCACGTGGACTCAGATTGCATACAAACTCAAGACCTGCGCCACAAAGCGCAAGATATGATACTCGCCCGACACAGCGAACGTGCCGATAGCTCCTGGGTGGCGGGGCGCAATAGAGGTGATCTGCAGATTCTTTGGAACAACTTCAACAGCCAGGATCTGGTCATGATCGCGCAAGTCCTCGCCGAGCAAGCGGTTACGACCACAACATCCGTCGTGGACAACCTCCAAGTTTTAAGAATCGATAGCAAACTACTAGACGATGCCTCTGCGACTACGGCAGGCAACGCAATATTCGGCATGCTTAGAAACGTAGTACCCACCACCAAACCGTCGGATCTCGCCACTCTCGTATTGACGCGCGAGCTACCTGTGCGGCCTGCGGCGCCCAGTGCAACTGCAGCGAAAGTTCCCGGTCAACCGCGCCCGCCACCACCGAGGCACGAAGCCGCAGCCGCGTCTGGGCCAGACGTGCAAAGCCTCGCAGTGCCTTACATGCGCGTCACTCGCGCTAGTGACAAACTGGAGCTTCTTCCAACTGCCATGCAGTTCTGGGATGCTCTTGGTCTAGGGCCTGTCTCGGGCGCCAAGAACGTACGCTACTACTGCGTCGCGCCGAAGGCCGAGCATGTCGAAGAGGCGCTCGAATCTTTCATGCACACTGTGGGACAAGCGTATGAAGGCTGCAATCTGGGCGTCCATCGCGCAGCCAGAGCGATAGATGAGGCTATGCCTGGCGAGAGACCGCAATGGCTGCTCGATGTGGACTGCGTCGCGGCCAAGCACGGAAGGAGCGCAAGTCTGCAAGCTGCTTGGCCGCAGTATCGCGAACTCATGAGCAATCTGGGCGAGCTTCTAGCTTGCTGTGCGCACGATGAGCCTGCAACTACAACGGTCATATATCTTGTTGATCCTTTCTCGGCTGGCACTACCGATACGCGACCAGCGCTGTGCGCAGCTTTCTACACTACGTACAAGACGTACATTGCGTCGTTAGCGCAACTTGCTGAGAAAGACGGCGTTAGCAAACCTGCTTCCGATGTGGTATTGCAGATATTGCCGATGGACCTGATTCACAAGCCGCATGAGCTGGTGATACCTACAAGTGCACATATGGCGAGTCTTGCGCGCGAAGTCTACGATCGCCTGCCTCCGGCTGCGAACCAGCAGGCCTTGCAGGGTGATGCATCAAGCCTCATCACTACTGCGCCATGCGTACACCTCACACCCACAATACCCAAACGAATCAACTTCCAGCTTTTAGCTGACCCACCGCACGATCTACTGCACGAAGGCTCTGTCCTCCATGTTGCGTACAGCTTCACTGCAGACAAGCACTGGCTCGCAGTGCACTGGACAGATGCCGCAGGTATGTTCGCTGACAGCGTAGTACTGTCCATGCACGGCAGAAGTGTTGCGGAGATGTTCGAGCAAGTCTGGGCACGCACGATATTTGCTCTGGACCGGAAGCAGATCCCTTGGAAAGTGTGCGTCACGCGTGCAATGCCGCAGTCCTATGTCCCAGCGTGGGAAGCGCAGTGCTGGCATGATACGGTGGGTGAGAAGACGAGGCGGAAGCAAGTCACTTCTGTGACTTTATTGGCCGTCGATCTGGAGCCTATCGTGCAGTTCACGCCACCGATGACTCTAGATGGCGAGTTTGGCGATGCAACGGCCGGCGCGAGTGCTTTCCTGACACCGGTGTCGACGCCCCAAGCTAGTGGCAACGTGACGGGGACAGTCGTGATGACGGTGTCGCCCTCAGCAGACTCGATTACAGCACCGCCTACGCCTGCGCCCAGCGACAGCACGACTACTGGACCTGAGAAAGATGCTGAAGGTCATCTGGTCAACCTTGAAGACGAGACTTGGTCAATCCTACTCGATCGCAGCAAGATTCCCCGGCGTAGCACACTGAACAACATCACAACGGCGTCTGTCCTCGCCTGTGGCCAACTCATCAAGCGTGGCGACCCAACCTCAGTAGCTCAGACATACTTCCCTGCCATTGGAGCAGATCTGCTCTGGACTATACAAGTCCGCGCTCTTGGTGCTGGAATTGTCGAAGGCAATGCTCGGCACGCAGAAGCTATGCTTCGGGAAGTGCTGGGCACGTGGAGAGGACTGGGATGTCTGGCTAAGCTTAGAGGATTGCGTGTGGGGAAAAGCTTAGATGGCTTGGTGCCGGTGCATGTTGTCAGTGCTGTGGAGGCGGCGAGAGCGCTGGAGGGGATGCCTCGATGAAGGAATATTATTGGCGGCTTGTCTGCCAGGATCGCAACATCATACGACATCAAGCAATGCAGGTTCTAGCTCCGAGATGTCGATTGGATTCGAGACTTTTGGCCTTGACGATCAATGAGGGGACATGACGTCGGAGCACTTTCGACCGACGCCAACATGAACACATCGATATTATTCCAGTTCAGCTCTCTTCTCTTCGATCTTCTACCATCAACTCATCACTGAATGCTCTCTCGACCTGGCATTATCAGCACACTACGCCTAATCCACATCACCACCCACCTACACCCCACCCGCACCCTCGCAACCATGACGGACCCCTCAAAGTACAAGTTCAACCACTCCATGCTCCGGGTGAAAGACCCCAAAGCCTCTGTCAAGTTCTACGAACACCTGGGCATGTCCCTGGTCGAGCAAAAAGACTTCCCTGACAATAAGTTCTCCCTCTACTTCCTCGCCTACGATTCCCCGAAAGCAACCTCCCACGGCAACCACTGGACCGATCGTGAAGGCATTATCGAGCTCACGCACAACCATGGCACCGAGAATGACGCCAATTACAAGGTTGCGAACGGAAATAAGGAGCTGGGGAAGGGGTTCGGGCACGTTTGTATCAGTGTGGACAATATTCAAGCGGCTTGTAAGAGAATCAGCGATGCGGGGTATAAATTCCAGAAGCGGCTAGAGGATGGCAGGATGAGGCATATTGCTTTCGCGCTGGACCCGGATGAGTATTGGGTGGAGGTCATTTCGCAGAAGGATGTCGCCGAGACCGAGAAGGAGACGACGACCGATTTGCAGACGTACAAGATGAACCACACTATGATTCGCATCAAGGACAAAGACGCTAGTCTGAAGTTCTACCAGGATGTCATGGGTATGCAGCTCGTGCGCACCGCGGAGAACGAGAGCAACGGCTTCAACCTTTACTTCCTCGGGTATGGCGAGGGCAAGGGAGCTGGACGGGAGGGCCTGCTGGAGTTAACGTGGAACTACGGGACGGAGAAGGAGGAGGGCAAGGTATATCATGATGGGAATTCGGAGCCGCAGGGTTTCGGGCATATTTGTGTGAGTGTGGATGATCTAAACAAGGCTTGTGAGAGGTTTGAGAAGGAGGGAGTGTCGTGGAAGAAGAAGCTGAGTGATGGGAGGATGAGGAATGTAGCGTTCGTGCTGGGTGAGTCGAATTCTGATGAGGGGATTGGATGAGGTGACGCTGACTCGACTTGACAGATCCGGATGGTTACTGGATTGAGGTGATCCAGAATGAGAAGTATGGGAAGCCGCCAGGTGATTACTGAGCGCGAGACACTAGCACATAGCGAACACGAATACAGAAGCCATGACAGTGTTGTGTACACCAGGCCAAAGCCGATCGCTTGCTACACCACCCGAGAGATACGCAACCCCGAGGCTCAGTCACAGGTCGACGTTTCTCGTCTCACATCATCTCGGACTAAGCACGTGTCGACAACGCTGTCTGCACGAAACCATATGTGTGTGCCTGTGACATGCCCACAGGGAAGTGCATAAGGCGTGCTTCGCAGCTATCGCACTTCGTGAGAGTGAATGCGCTTCATTGACCTAGACCTCAGCAATCGAGACCATACGTGCTATCTTGCTCATCAAGCCGATGATACTCATATCTAGTGTTGTTTGATCCGTTCGGATCGGCTAGTTGCTTCTCACACGAGAGCATGATCAGCATTGGATCACTATTTGCGATTGTGTCGTAACCAGTATCAGAGCACATTAGTCACTCGTTACTCGTCTCGCATTAGTTCCAATCATTTACTATCAAATCTTGACAGCTGTGAGACGATTAATGTACACATGCATGTATCCTTTGTGTTCGCTATCATACGGCAGACAAGCAGCTTTCGTACTAGTCCTATTGCGTCTATGCCAAGACGACCATGGTGACAACCTCACGTCGTGCGCACGTCAGTCCATCTCTCTTCCTTGACATGCACTTCATGTTCCATTGTTCGCCGATCATGTAACCATGATTATTACTCAGTCTTGTACTTCCACGTTCCTTGTCTTAGCCCATACCTCCACAATCAATCATCTTCCTCCAGCTTCGAGGCAGTAGGCAGCATGTCCACAAGCTGCTCGATTAGCTTAGTGTGCTTAGGATCGACCATCTTCTGGTAGGTGTATGGAGCGTCCACAGGCAACGCGCGCGTGACTGGTGCCATAGTGGTGTCGGAAAATACTGGCATGGGCTTTGAAGCAGTGGACTCCCGAGAGCGCTCCGGGAGATCTTGTGGACGTTCGAAATGGCTTGTTACTGCGTTCGCGCCAGCAACGACGGTCCTTACTGCTTCCCAGTCCTCGTCGCCTTCCAAGTGCCCAATGACCGCGCGCTTACTGTTGTTCGGGTACCGCGAGGTCTCGTGCACAGCCAGATACTGACCGCACTTCTCACGCAACCAGACGAATTGGCCATCCGGAACTGGATCGACGCGCACAATGGTCGAGCCATTGTCGAAGCAGTCTTCCTGCACGTGGGTAGGTTCGCCCTTGAAATAGACTGGCACGCATCTGGTCGCTGGTTGTCAGCTGAGGCTCTAAAATGGCATTGCAAAAAACTAACTTATCGAGTCTCCCCGCCATATTCTCAGTGTTGCTAAGCGTCGAGATGTAGCGGATCTCGACGCCCATCCCATCGGGCCAGACGTGCATGACGAGCGCTGGCTGCCACATCCGCACTACTCTATGGTTCCCCAACACAACCCATTCCGGATTGCCATGCCGCAGCTTGGAGGGACAATAGGACTTCTCGATGCGCTCGGCCAAAATGAATTCGCCAAAGTTGCTGGGTCCGAAGGTCATGTGTGGGGGATCATTGATGGGCGCGAACCGATTGTGCAAAGGCTCAGCCAAATCGCGTACACTGAACAGAGCTCCCTCGAGCTCTCTACGAGTCATCCACTTCACACGGCGATCCTGGAGGATCATGTTGCAGAGACCGAGGACCTGAAGTGCATCTCGCTCTGCTGAGCTAAGCTTGGGTTTCGAAGGGACGGGAGACGTGTTGCGCGGCGCAGAATCGAGTGCATAATTGGTGCGCGCCGCTGTGACTGGTGCCTTGTATGACTTCGTCCTGGTCCAAGATGCCTCGACTGTCGCACTGTTAGGATCAAGATTGCACCATCAGAGGAGACTGAGAGCCCGCACCTTCACCCGCCGAGTTGCCGTAACGAGGGCGTTTGCTCGGTAGCCCCTCGTTCACGTCCTCGGAGCTGCTCGAATCATGGCCACGCTTCGGCCTGCCGTATCCGGGCGTGGACATACTGGATGATCAAGGGTTAGTGCTTACTTTTGGGATTGACGTACTGAGCTCGGGTAGTAGCAATCGTGGGTGCAAGACTTATGTCGAAGATGGCTTTGGTGTTCGCAAGAAGCAATCAGCAGTGGCGAGTAAGTGGACCGTTCGCCTTGTTTTTGTGAATGTCTTCAAAGTGGGTTGTCCCCGAATCTCACATTGAGGAAGGTACGATCAGGCTTGTCACATTCGCTTTGTCAACAGAGCCAAGCCTTTTATTGTGACCGCACTCAATCCCTACCGTTGCGTACGTGACAATACACAGCATACAGCTGCACACTCCGCATTGTGTAATCACGGTGTAGCAAGCCCAGTGATTGGTGGCATACCCACTCCGCCAGATCTCCCAAGCCCGCACGAACCGCGAAGAAGTCACATCGCCACCTACCGGTCCAGCAAGCCTGCCAGCACTCCAACGCAGTCTACATTCGACTACGACCCGCCAGAGCAGCTATGTTGACCATGGCAGTGCGCCGCTCGGCTCGAATCGCCAACAACAACGCAAAGGCAGCATTGCCTACTACTACATCACACGCAAACGTTACGCAGTCGCTTCAGACCTCGAACGGTGCACGCAAACGCAAGTTGCAAGATGATGCGACAGATCTGCCGAAGAGTAAGCGATCGAGGACTAGCAACATAGCCCAAGCGGTTGCCAAACCACGCGTTCAGGCTACAAGCGTAACTGGGGCGAAGCGAACTGCTACAGAGAAGCCATCAGCCAAGCCGCGGAAGGCAGCTGCAAAATTCAAGATCAGTGCCGCGGCTAAATTCTCCCCTGAGACATTGAATCTGCCTCAGTTGACTAGCCGCTACCCAAAACGCCAGCGCCAGCTGGGAGAGCAGGCAGGCGAGCAGGAGCCTCCTGCAAAACGGGCGAAGCGTACAGCGCAGGCAGTCCCTACAAAGAGGCCAAAAGGTACAGTCAAGAAGCCTACGGGTGGCGCACGGCCAGTCGCGCAGGTGCAGGAACCTGTTGCGATAGAAGACCTGCCGGCTACTTCAGGGAACCGGCAACACCCAGCGCCTGATGACGCATCTAGCACGTTTGCCGTTGCGCCCGAACAGCAATTGATTGATGCTCTCCTCACGGAAGTAAAAGCACAGCACTTCATGGATGCGCTTAGTGTGGAGCTGAACAAGCTCGACTCGAACATCTTCGCGTGCTCTTCCAGGAACAGGCGCGTTGCGGCACTCGAGGACCGTGTCGATGAGATGCGCCGTGGTGGAGACATCAACAGCGCAGCATGCACACGAGTGGCAAAGGCGCTACAAGACTTAGCTGCCGCCTCAAAGGGGTACCAGGCTCGAAGTACCGAGATAATGGTTATTATCGAGGCTCTTTCCGAGAGCAGCAAAAGCTTTTCCAGCCGCCAGTACTTGATCATACCGGTCGACCAAGCACACCCACAAGTCGCATTACTGTGTCCAGAGTTCTGGGAGAGTTATCAGACTCACAAGCAGCTGTGCGACGACGTAAATGCTGCGCAGCTTCACGTGGCCGGGATTTCAGCTACAATCGCAGATCAGTGCGAGGCAACCTCCGAAAAGCACCACAAGACCCTCGCGCAGGGACGCCTACCAGTCGCTGCGCCTGTTCCAGGTAATGCAGAGGATAACTCAGATGCTCACACGGAGCGCCCCAAGGAGGAGCTCAACTCCATCTTATACTTGGCTAGGCAGCGTAAACAAGCGATCTCGGAGTACGATCGTACGTTGGAGCAGCAAAGAGCCGCAAGAGTCACCATGGTTCAGCAAGCGGAGAAAGCGCTTGTCCAAGCAGATCGTTTACCTCCCCAGCGTCAGCCTGCACATGATGCTGATACCGAACGGGAAGGACATGTCGCCACCAACGAGGATCCGTTCCAACAGATATGTGGAGATCTACTGGCCGAGCTCGACTCGACGATAGCGACTCAGAACGGCACTCGGGCTTCTGCCACGCAAGACGCCGCGAAAGTCGTTGCAAAGGCTTTCAGAAAGCAGCTGAGGGCTATAGAGTGCGAGTTGGCGAATACACATCAGGTCCTAGACTCCCTTAGAACTGGTCGGTTCGCATACTGCGAGGATGTGGCTGAGGAGAACGAGGATGACGTGAAGCAATGCACAATAATGGCTCTGGACATCGAGATCAGGCGCTTGCAGGCCCAGCGCGCTGCTGTAGTGGTGCAGATGGAGCAGGCTGGTGTCGAGGATACCCCCATAACTCGACCATACCCCGAGCCAGAAGGCATCGTCGAGCCTGACGCGAACTCGTGGACGCATGAAGAGCTGAAGGAGAGATTCAACGACAGAGAGCCGTTCAGGACTGGAATCCATCACTGGATCACATCCACGAATCTGGCGAAGCACGGCGTCGACGATGATCTTCACAAGCATTGGGTCACGACTCAAGCCCATCCAGCCTTCAAACCGATCGAGCAATGGCCTGCAGATCTTCCACCTTATAAGCCTGGCAAGTTCGATGAGCTGATACCTATGCAATGTGGCGAGGACGGCACTTGTATCGAGGAACATGAATACAAGAGAGGATGGCTATCATCGTACGCTCAGGGTATACAACGCGGCTGGGAGATGTCGGTCGTAGTCGACGAGGCTGGCAATATCATTGCAAGCCATCCGCACGAGGAAGCGTGGACAGCAGAGGAGGCGGCTGCGAAACACCAAAAGGCTCGCAACGTAACACATGCTCTACTCAAGGAGCTCAAGAACCACTGATTACCGGCGTGACTATGCCCCACGATGCCTGGAGACCGGTCAAGTCCACGGCACCATGATCAGCATCTCTCTACTTGTTCTATGATCTTGGCTCGGGCATAGAGACACACCGTCCGCGTCCAGCAGTTCATCGACCAGAAGTCACGCTTGTCCTGAGCCTCGATGGCAAGCATAAGTTCACAGGCCAGTCAGCTTTCTAGTAGCGGCGATAGCAACCAGTGCCTGTGCAGAAACATGGCGTGTTGGGTGCGAGGAGCTCGAAAACCATATTTAGCTTCATGATAGTGGAAAAATTTGCTTGCATAGTTTGCAGCCAATGTTTGCACGCGAAATCAATGAGCAGTGGGCATGCGTAGTTCGCGGCCCGCGCTCCGAGTCTTTTATGTCTGCTACAAGACTGCGGTACTTCATCCCAGCAACAGTGGGTCTGGAGAAGCTCGGCAAGCTTACATCGCTGGACAGCAGGGTTGCCGGAATGGCCAACTTGTTCAAAACGACATCATTGTCCCCCGGCTCGATGCAGGTTTGCACAGTTTGCAGCCTACATCCGAGGGGCTTTTTGTCATGCACTTCGGGAGTGCGGTGTACGCAGCCTATACTCAGGGACACCAACATATGAGGATGGAATTGCGGTTTGAAGATTCGTTTTGTCAAACTTCTGGAAGGGAAATAGGCTTGATATCCTCTCGAAGTCGTGCGGTATGATATGGGAATGCATAGTTTGCCGCCCACGACTGCTACGACTTGGGATGAGGAAGGATTTCGAGCGACTCGGGCACCAAGTGCGGATGACAACATCGTGGATTGGGGCAGGCTAGAACACATTGAGGGACTTATAAGTAGTCTCAGGACTTGGCAGGGGTAGGAGAGATGTACGGTGGATGGTGTGGCAGATGAGAAGCAGAAGACGAGCAAGTTGCCAACATCAGGACATTGTGAGGAGGTACACGAAGCGGGAGATGCCATGATGTTGTTCAGCCAAGCCTCAGACCTAGCGGTCTTTGAGTCTTCACAACAGCATCGGCGCCGCAAATGTGGAGATTTTTACTCTGTATCAAGTATCGCTCAGGCCTTCGGGTTTTCGAGCCCTCTTCATCCTCATGCTACTTACTGTTACTTCACTTCGTCTTTCCCAAGCTTTGCAGCACTACTAGCGAAACCTACAATCTCTGCCCGTGGCTGATTATACGTGAGTGTCCGAGCCTTTATGAGTGTCTGATCAATGTCCATGATTATTGTAACGAATAGCTTCGGAAGGGCCAGCAGAGTAGCTGCAGGATGAGTGGCGTTTCCGACGCCGCGTAGAGCGTTGTCAAAGGCAAGGTCCGCTGTATGAGACCTCGCGTTCTTGTCTCAAGTCTCACCAACGCAAGCCTTGCGAGCCACACGGCGTCGCAGTCATTGCGTTCGCGGCCGCGCTCAGCTGAAGCTGCGTCATCTGACAGCGGCTTGCTGATTCTATTGGCGTGTTCAGTCCATGTCAGGACCATTCGGACGGTGTCGGCCGCCTGAAGTGTGGATGCGGGCTGAGACGCAGTGTCGAAGGCGCGGAGACAAACTATGCCGCGTTTCGTATACGCCAGGTCGCAAGTCGCGAAAACGCAAGCCGAGGACGGCGCTAGCAATGCCGGGCGTCGCAAGTCGAGGCTGCCGACGCTTGTGCATGATCAAGTCAGGCAGGGCATATCCAAGCAATATATAAGCCCAAGGAAATAATCCATCAATCAGCATCGTTGACTACTGTATCATCAGGTAATCCACAAGAAGACCATACGTTTCTCACCTTCTTTCCCATACAAAATGGAGACACCTGACCGCGAAATCGTGTTTGTGCCAGCGAAGACAGGCGAGCAATTTACGTTGCAAGGCGGACTTACACTAAGAGTGATGGAAGATGGCAGCAATACTGTGTGAACTTCTCCACTGCTCATACCTACCCTTTTAATCACTGATTGTAACATAGGACAATCGCATTGGTGCCGTAGAGCTGATCATCCCCGCGAACACCAAAGGTCCGCCGCCGCATTGGCATGAGATGGTATCGCGACTCGTGAACTAAAAACGTTGGCAAGCAACATCTGCTAAGGCGATCAGCACGACGAGACGTTTCTCGTGACTCAAGGGACCGTCCGCTTTCACGCGAAGGACGGCAAGCATGTCGATGCAAAGGCCGGAGACTACATAGTCGTGCCTACAAAGGTTAGTGTTATTGTCCGAGTATGTTTCTGCGGGCGGGCTCGCTGATGTAGGTCTCCTGTGCCAGGCCGCTCACACTTTCTCCAATCCTACCGACGAAGAGGCTAGGTTCTTCAATACCTTCACGCCAGCACACTACGTTAACTACTTCCGACTGATGAACAAATGGTCGTTAGAAGGCCAGAAGATGGATCCAGAAAAGGTGAAGAAGGCCATGGCGTACTTCGCGACTGTTGGCGTGGATGGGCCGTTGTAGACGAGGACAGACTGGTGGGCGTTAGTATGGCTCCCGCCAAATTTCGTTCTGCGACGCATCGTGATCGAGCTCCTACGTCCTGTAAGCCAATGGATCATTTAGGTTGTCAATATGTCGGAAACGTGAGCCACATTTCCGCTCGCATACCTGATATCGGAGGCTTTCGGGAAATTAGGCCGGGGCCACCCGAAAGCATGTTGGAGTAGTCATCAGCTTTGGTGGGGTCGAAGAACGTCGGATCCACTCTCAACAGCAGTCCACTATTCGAGACGGCCATACAAATCATTGATCTCGTTGCGATACAATGAGGAGCTCATGAAGATGCCCACCCTGCTCACCGTAAGCACATCACGTGTCGCTTCACCGAATGTAGCTCCCCAACAAACTCCAGAAGGCTTGTCCTTCCCCGCACGAATGGTACGCAGTTACCTGCACCAGCCCAAGCGGCCAGATGGGAGCACGATCAAGCTTGCGACAAGCAAAAGGCAGGGCAGCTCCGCAATGTAGCTGTACCTGTGTTCCTCTCCAACCTCTCGTGACACTGCAGCACATCTCGCGACATTTCTGCAGTCGTTGTAGCGGTCGTATACTCAATCATATTGCGGAACGTCGAGACCCAGGCCTGAATAGAGTGGAGCGCGGGGTCGAGGCGCGTGGATCCGGGCGTGTGCAGAGCTCTTGGAGAGTGAAGCGAAGGTGGGTTCTAGTACGATCTCATTCCTATCTTCGGGTGCTGTGTGCCTGAAGGACGTTGTCGGCTTGCTTGAGCGATGACTGGAGTTTGTGAGCTGGGATTCGCTTGAGTGTGGCTGAGGTCAGACTAGCAAGCAGCGAAGACAGCCCTCTTTAGCGGCGAGATGAAGTGCCGCTTCTCCTCCTAACATCCCACTGCCTTGCGTAGCTGCCGCATAGAGCCAGAGACCTGTTCGTGAGAAGCTAATTGAGGCAGTAGTCAAGCTACATCTCAGCCGTGTCCTACAACGACCTAGGACGCCCTAAGCAGCATCCCCTCCATAGCCTCATAGTAACACCGCCAACATGAGCTCAACAATTGACGCTGCAAAGCGGAAAGCGGACAGTGCCAGTTTGGCAGCCCAGGATGTGGCCGCAAACGCATCAGCAGCTGTGCAGCAGGTGAAGGATGACCCGAGCAAAGCAACGCAGAACTTCTTGCATACACCCTTCATGCGATCAGCGCTGCCGTTCATCAACGGCGGTCTTGCAGGCATGGTCGCGACAACAGTCATCCAACCGATCGACATGATCAAGGTGCGATTGCAGCTAGCCGGTGAGGGTGTGAAGACTGGCCCGAAGCCAACGCCTATAACCGTGACAAGAGAGATCATTGCCGCTGGCAAAGTCATGGATCTGTACACTGGTCTGTCAGCTGGTCTACTGAGACAGGCTGTATACACCACCGCAAGACTAGGTCTCTTCGATACGTTCATGGGCCAATTGAAGACGCGAGCAGAGGCCAAGGGCAACAAGATCGGGTTCGGCGAACGAGCCACTGCCGGTCTGTCGGCAGGTGGTCTGGCAGCTATGATCGGCAACCCAGCAGATCTGGCACTCATCCGGATGCAGTCTGATGGTCTCAAGCCGAAAGACAAGCGAGCGAACTACAGAGGTGTCGGAGATGCCTTGGCCAGGATAGCGAAGACTGAAGGCGTAGGCGCACTATGGTCAGGCGCCTACCCAACGATCGTCCGAGCGATGGCCTTGAATTTCGGTCAACTTGCGTTCTTCTCGGAAGCAAAGTCGCAACTCAAAGACACCTCGCTTGGACCAAGAGCGCAGACTCTGACAGCGTCGGCCATCGCCGGCTTCTTCGCATCGTTCTTCAGCTTGCCCTTCGACTTCGTGAAGACGAGGTTGCAAAAGCAGAGCAAAGGTCCGGATGGAAAGCTGCCTTACAAGGGAATGATCGATTGCTTCGGGAAGGTGATCAAGGACGAAGGTCCATTGCGGTTCTATCGTGGGTTCTCGACGTACTATGTACGCATAGCGCCGCACGCTATGGTGACGCTGATTGTGGCGGACTACCTGGGGTTCTTGACGAAGTAGGCGGGCATGCACGGAGGGAGTGCCTGAGCAGGGGAAAAGAGGAGCGGATACCATTTGTATAGGCGAAGGGCGATGGGGGATTTTGGTAGCTCAGCATCGTGCCAGTCATCGTATATCCCAGTCAGTGCCCATTTGATATGAGCAGGTCTGTCATTGGCTTGGATAGATGTCTCAATTGAACGGCAACGGGCATCATTGATGCCGGTGACAGTTTGATGAACATCCTGGGAGTGACGCTTGACGCTCTCTGGGCTGTCTCACGAACTTGACGCGAATCGTGGACTTGACGCGACTGCGCTTCCAAGGCTCAGAGTACATCACTTAGACTTAGGTGCTGTCAAAGCAGCAATCAGCAGATCCTATCAGCGACATCAACAGCATGGCCTCCCGCGTCCGCCAAGTTGCAGCGACACCCGGCCCCTTTTCCACCCCTCGCGGCGCCGCGTCCACTCCACGCGGTCCCACAGCAGCAACCTACGAAAACCCCGCCTACACCCTCAACCCAGCCGGCCAACGCGCCCTCGCCGAGCTAACGCGCAAGTACAACCTCCAAAAGCTCGGTACCAAGTACACCGATACCCAAGCCCTCATCTCCAATACCGCGGCCGAGATCAACGAGCGAGTGGCCGACAAGTCCGCCGAGATCAGGAAGCGGAAAGCTCGACAGGCCACGCAGGGACAGGAGGGTGAAGATGATGTGGACGACGGGCTGGAAGAGCTCAAGGAGAGAGTGGAGAAGATGACGAAGCGGATGGAGGAGAGTATGCAGAAGCTAATTGATGGACGGCACTACGTTGAGGGCATGCAAGAGGCGCTTACGCTGGCTGCCCAGGAGGCGAGGGCGAGTGCTAGTACGCAGGCGAGCACGCAGAATGTTCGTTCGCAGCCACGGAGACGGAGAGCAACGTCAGGCGGCGCTAGCGATTTCAGTGATGCGGAGGAGGACGAGACGGAGTATCAGGACTTCGACCCCACGGCGCCTCGCGACGGTACACAAGCCGTGAAGTCCACAAGCGCGGCGTTCACTGAGAAGCTAGAGGAGAAGAAGTTGGATTATCAGAATCACAGCAAACGGCAACGATACGCTAGCAATAACGAGTATAAGGGCTTCAAGCAAGTCGTCCACGATGCCATGTATCCCGACCAGGAAGTCGAGCTCCCGCATGAGAGTGCGTGGTTCAATGAGCCTGGCCAGGCGCCTGCACCTGGCGAGACTGCGGGTGGCGATGCGGAGGAGGACGAGGATGACGATATCCAGATTCAACGAGCGACGACGAGTACGAAGTGTCCACTTACGCTGCAGGAGTTCAAGGATCCGTTAACGTCGACGAAGTGCAAGCATAGCTTCGAGGCGAGCGCGATACTGGAGATGCTTTCTGCGTCTGGCGAGCGGGAGCACGGCCGCGGTGGACCTCAGGTCGTGCGATGTCCGGTTGCCAGCTGTGATGTGCGATTTAGCAAGGCGGATTTGCTCAAGGATGCTGCGCTCATCCGCAGGATCAAGAGACTACAGCATGCCAAGCGGATCGAGGAGAATGACGAGGTTGATGAAGGGCAGGGTGCCAATAGGATGTTGATCGAGGACGATGCAGTGGATGTTGATGACTTCGAGGCGGGGCCGGCGCCGACGAGAGCTGTCAAAGGCGAGGCGAAAGCTGAGCCGCGGAGTACGATGGTACCGAGTACGCAGCCGAGGAGTACGGGCGTGGTTGATCTCGGGGATGACACTGACGAAGGTGAGGATGAGGCGATGGAGGAGGATTTGTATGATGAGGACTGAATGATTACTGAGATATATGATCGTGAAGCGTACACATAGTCTGGTCGTAGCTAGTGAGTCCACTCATCGATCCCCAGCTTCTTGACGAGCTCATCAATCAGCTCCTTTTCATCACACTCATACTTCCTGAATCTGGTCTCCTTCGCCTCATCAGTCAGCTTCACCAAGCGCTGGAAGCTCTCCTTTGCCAGCTCGCTTTTCCCAAGCCAGTACCGGGCTTCAGTGAGTAGACGCAGCAAGCTCAATGCCTGCGGACTGTGCGGACCTGATACTCGTTAGCATTCGCGACCGTGACAGGAGTAGCTCCACTCTTCATCAAGGATGACCACACATACCTAGTCTCGGGTCGGTCTCTTCCATTGGTAGCAGCTCCAGCACCATCATCTCCGCCTCAGCGTAGTCTCCTCGCTCCGCAACGCGGGTAGCGAGGTTGTGCATTGTGGCGATCTGGGGCTTGCCACTGGGGTCAGGTTTAGCGAGCATTTCCTTCAGAATCGCATCGCCTTCTTCGGCTCTACCCAGCAAAGGCAGCAAATTCGCTCGACCCATGGCTAGGTTGTTCCGTTTCTCGTAGTCCGAGTCGGAGGATCCGACGGTCTTTGACGCTGCTTCGTACTGCTGAAGGAGGAGCTCGAACTTATCCGACTGGGAAGGCGCCGGCTTGGAAGCGAGGTCCATTGAGTTGATCTCGGCTTGAGAGAAGCAGACGAAGAACATGCGTGCTGGTTTCCAGCCGACGGCTTGCCAGAATGGGTCGGATGGCAGGTCGAAGTCCCAGTAGAATCTCTCCTCTGGCTGAGTAGGGACGGTCATGACTTTTGATTTGCGAATGATGGGAAGGAAAGAGCGTTTGGGAAGAGAGAGGATCTCGGGAGTCTTATGTTGCCTTAGTTACCATGCTGCTGTTGCTTGAGAAACGCAAAGTAGTAGTAGGCAGCCGTATCGGTAAGATACATGTAGACATGAGGCACAGCTGTTTGGTATCAGTGAGGTCGCCTAGTCTCAATCCAATGGCTGTTCGTGTGCAGCTTGTTATTGACAGGGCTGCATATTGTGGTGCGATATCATGCTGATGGTTGTAGGCTCCCGAATTCAGATCTCGCTCGCAGCCCGTTAGGGACGCTGCGAGAGGTCGCGATGTGAGCAGCCTATGCTCATCGACTTAGGCTCGATGGCCGGTGAAGACAACGCACCCATGGCGAACTCATACAATGGGATTGTCCCGCAAAAACATGGCTTACTCTCAGACGATCATTTAATGCTGACACTCTCCTGCTTTGCATCCTTTTCGAGCTTAGCGCTTCCCGGTGAACTCTTGGCGAGTTAAATGTAGGTGAGCGCGGGCTCATCTCCTTCTCACTAACCCAGCTATATATTCGGCCTTCTCCACTATTTGCTGCTACGTTGCCATTCGTGTAGTCGACTCCAGTCGTGCCTTCACCACGTCAGAAGCAGCGCCAGCTCTACTCGTCAAATCTCTCGGTCTCGTGCGATCAGAGTATGGCTTTCTAGCAACTGCTGCCACCACGAGCTTCCAACACCGGTCTTCACAGCCCTCCAGAGCCTCGAGCTCAGCTATCTAGTCTCACGGTCAACTCTACACCTGTTGTCACCACTCCGCCACCTTTCCCAACATGTCCGCCGATACCACCTCGAACGGCACATCCGCATCCGCCCCTATGTCCGCCGCAGAGCGGATGATGCAGGAGCATGCCGCCCACGACACCGAGCACCAGCCTACCATCGAGGAGGTGCCTGATGAAGACGGTCCTCACCCCGCTCCCTCCGCCGCGCCATCGCTTCCGATCACCACCGACCCTTCCCGTGCGCATACTCCTGCCGCACCCGAGGGTGGTGTCTCCGAGAAAGCCGCTGGCAAGAAGCCGATGCGCGATGCCGCTCCCGAACCGACTACGAAGAAGCCAGCGACTCTAGACACAAAGTCGGAGGAGCTCTTCCCATCTCTCGGCGCTCCCAAAGCTCAGCCTGCTGCGGCTCCTAGCCTGTGGTCTCGTAAGCCGGCCGCTGTTGCGAGGGCTGCCAACGGCACCAACGGCACTGTGCAGGTGAATGGTAAGTCTCAGGGCGCTTCGAAAACCTCTTCCCGCGCTTCCACGCCCTCGTCTGCCGGATTTATGACGCCTAACTCTACGGCTGCTTCGCAACGTGGCCCAAATCTTTCCCTCCCAGGACGCAACTCTGAAAGCATCATGCTCGATCCGAGCATGCTCAAGAAGCGCGATCAGCTGAAGAAACCTGTCAACGAGATCCTGCGCGACATCAACAAGAGGAGCAAGGCGAAGGTGGAGATGAAGAATGGACCGGGTGGTACACTTGTCTTCGAAGGCACGGGTCCCACGGATGATGTGCGCATTGCATTGAAGGAAGCTGCGAATCAGATCTGCGCCAGTCACAGCCTGTCAATCCCTATCCCTGCGTTGCTCCGCGGCAGAATTGTTGGCAAGCAGGGGGCCACTATTCAGGCCATCTCCAAGAACACTGGTGCGAAGATCAACATCTCTCGACAAGAGGCCGCCAAGATACTCGAGGAGGATGATCTGGATGAGACGGTGGACGTCACTATCGAGGGTGACCCATTCGCCGTGCAGATGGCCCGTCAAGACATTGAGCGCATCGTGAACGAGCACACATCTACAGCTAGCTCTCGGCTCAAGCACATTGCACCGGAATACTACCCATTCCTAGCAGCGCCTGGAAATGCTCGTCTGGCTGCCATGCAACGAGACCGTGACTTGCAGATGCAAATTCCTCAGTACACTGCATTCAGCCACCACGCACCACCCCAAGTACCTGCCAACCGCGGACCTGCGTCGTTTGCACCTCAGGCAAACATACCGATCCAGCTTTCAGGCGATCGTCAAGCAGTGGCTGAGATGAAGGCTGAGATAGACCGACAAGTCGCAGAGCTGCAGCGACAACTTACATTGGAGCAGGTCAATGTGGAGCGTGGCAGGCATCAATTCGTTGTAGGCGATCTCGGGACTTCGCTCAACGACTTCCTGGCAGAGACTGGGTGCTCTGTGATCTTACCACCGGACGGTCACGATGCGGATGAGCTGCTTGTAGTTGGTCCACCAAACCGGATCGATCAAGCTGTGGAGAAGATCGAGGAGCTTGCGTCTGCTATGGCGTCAGCACAGGCAGACATCATGAAGACCCATCAAAATGCTCCTCGTGGTGGCCAGGCACATACACGTGATGTTACCCGCTACCTACAACAGCGTCAAGCTCTGCAACAGATCGAGCAGCAGTATGGTGCTCGTATTGAAGCCAATCCGTCTGGACAGTGGCAAATCTACGCGAAGGACCCGAAGAGTGCATTGAAGGCACGTTCTGATATTCTGAACCTCATACAAGGACACCCGCCCACACGGTTTTCTCTATTTGAGGTCGATCCATTCTACCATCAACATCTCCGTCAGCAGGCTGCGAAGCAAGTTCGCAAACAGCATGGCGTACACGTGGTTGTGCCTGACGAATTTGATGATTCGCCAATCTTGCTTGTATACGAGGACCAATCGACGCCTGCGGACTACGAGCTGCCACGGAAAGCACCATCAGCGCAAGACGCCCAGGTGTTCGAGCGCGCACTGGAGGAAGCCCAACGTCACATTCTCGACATGATCAGTGGCCAACAGCAGATCGTGTCTCAGGAAGTCGAGGCGCCGTTGAAGTTTCATGACAAGGTGCGGAAGCACGTCGACCGCCATCACGCAGATCTACCACAAGGCCAAATACCGGTACAAGTAGGCTACGGTGGCCAGAGACAAGCACCTGGCGCGCAGAAGAGGGCACCGCAGCCCAGTGTGCATCTCCGTGGACCTCAAGACAATGTTGAGGCTATCATGCAGAGTTTGCTGGCGTTCATCGAGCAGGAGAAGCAGGACGAGCTCGAGCGCGGCTTCACTCTCGCATTCGACTTCCCTCAGAAGTATGGCAGTTTCCTCATTGGACGCGGTGGTGAGAACATCAACCGCCTGCGTGACGAGTTTGATGTCGACATCCAGCTGCAGGAGGGCAAGTGTGAGATCAAGGGACCTGAGGCAAAGGCGAACGCTGCGAAGAAACACATCTTGGACATGGCGAAGAAGCTCGAGGATGAGGCGACGCATCATCTTAACATCCCTGCCCAGTTCCACCGCGATCTGATCGGACCTCAAGGTACTCAGGTCAACCGACTGCAAGACCGCTACGGCGTGCGTGTGAACTTCCCGCGCACCAAGAATGGCGGCGATGACGGTGCTTCGGAAGTTGGAGATGCGCCTGCCTCCCGTAAGCAGCAGCAACAGCAACAGCCAAATGAAGTCGTCGTCAAGGGGCCAAGTAAGGGTGCTGACGCTTGCCGTGACGAGCTGTTGAGCTTGCTACAGTACGTCAAGGACAACTCGTTCTCTTCGACTGTGTCTGTGTCGCAAAGCCAGATCCCATCGCTTATCGGCAGCGGCGGACGAGAGATGGAAGCTCTGCGACTCGAGACTGGCGCGCAAGTGGATGTGCCCTCGGCCAAAGACATTGGACCAAGCGGGCGTGCTGAAATCAAGATTAAGGGTTCAAAGCAAGCTGTTGAAGCTGCCAAGAAGCTGGTTGAGGAGCGAGCGAAGCAGTTCGACAACACCGTCACTCGGAATCTTGACATCGAGAAGAAGCACCACCGAACCATCATCGGTGCAGGCGGTATGTTCAGTATGATCTAGACTTGATGAGAGCTCCAAACTGACAAATTCTAGGTGCCAATCTCACCGCCCTGATCGAGAAGGCCGGAGGGCCCACTGACTCTCGCAGTCGCGCACGCACTGTGCGCTTCCCCAAGTCGGAGGCAGAAGGCAACACGATTCGCATTGAGGGTGAGAGCGCGATGGTCGAGAAGCTCTGTGCTGCCATTCTAGCGCACGTCTCCGATCAGGACAGCCAGACGACGGATGTCGCCGAAGTCAAGCCCGACAAGCATAGGCTGCTGATCGGTCGTGGCGGTGAGACGCGTCGTCAGCTTGAGCAGCAATTCGGTGTGACCATCAACGTCCCCCGCCAAACTGAGACTGGCCCACAGCGCTCGCAAGTCAAGATCGCTGGCCAGCCGGATGCAGTCGAGAAGGCGAAAGCCCACATCCTTGACATTACTAGAGATCAGGAAGGCGAGACGATCCAGGTGCCAAGGAAGTACCACCACGTCATCGCCGACAACAACCAGTTCTTCCGCCGCCTACGAAATGATCACAAAGTCAGTGTCGACCATGACGGTCAGAGGCCACCACCACGCGCGTCAGCGCCTACTCCCAAGCGCGACGCTAATGGAGGTGCCATGCCTCTGATCACCGACGATCCATCATCAGGTAGCAATGCCCACTCCTGGGAACTCCACGATTTGCACGGGTCGTCAGAAGAGGGCGAGATCCCCTGGGTGCTCGCTGGTCCTTCACCGGAGGCTATCGCTGCTGCTAAGGCGAAGCTTGATAAAGCTCTCGCTGATGCGACGAAGCAAGACACTGTTGGTTTCTTGATCCTGCCAGATCCGAGGGCGTACAGACATGTTGTCGGACCGGGTGGCAGTGAGATCAACCGCATCAGGAAGAAGACCGGGACTAAGATCCAGGTGCCGAAGGATCAGAGTCAGGGCGAGGCGATTGAAATTACGGGGAGCAAGGAAGGGGTTGAGGAGGCGAGGGACGTGATTTTGGAGGTTGTGGCGAGGAACGCTAGGGAGTGATGGAATTGAGAAGGTGAGGCAGGGAATTGCATGGTTGAAGATGGGCGAGATTGGTATTGTGTGTAATAAGTTCTTGAGCGATGCGTGGACGGATGGCTGACTGTGTGTACACTATGAGGTGTACGAGCGTGGCATTTGGGCACTAAAAGTTGCATGGAAGTCTGACACTATTGTAGATGTGTAGGTAGACAAATTGATACCATTGCTCGAAGCGTGACGCGGCCTGCGATCACTTCGTATCAGTCACAAGAGGCTGCCAAGATGCAATTGGAGAGACGTCTCGTGTGGACTGAGAGAGAGGTGTTCACGCTGCGGGGTCGAGCTCACCTGACATGGCTTGCCATGGAGCACCACCTCCTCTCTTCCCTTCTACCAGTGCATCGCTGACCGAGGTGTACGGCAAAGAGCTCTCAAGCACTTCAATGTGTCGTAAAGAATCCACGACGTAAGGTAGTAGAGTCGTCTTTTATTTGTCTCTTTCATTCTCTGTCCCTTAGCAAAGAGACTTAGCTCCGAAGGCCACGACTCGGCACATACTAAGGGACTCGTGACCATCATTCGAAGCACTGTAGAGCTCTTGAGTGGTTCGAGATATCTACTACTCGGGATCAAACCCAGACCTTAGCCATCTCAAGTCGCAGCTCATACCACTCTGACCGCGCTCGCAAAACCACAGACAATTCCAATCCAGGCGGTCAGGGACCCACGACACGATGTCTGCAGCCAAGGATACCCGCCTTCAAGGCCGTATCGCAGTCATCACAGGCGCATCCTCCGGCTTGGGCAAAGCCACGGCGATCAAATTCGCCAATTCCGGCGCCCGCATAGTCTGCGCCGACTTGAAGTCGTCCGGCGTCGAAGAAGAGCTCGTCCAAACCCACGGCAAAGACGCCGCGACCTTCATCCCCTGCGACGTAACCCAAGAATCCCAAATCGAAGCCCTCATCGGCAAAGCCGCGGAATGGGGTGGTAGAGTAGATATCATGTGCAACTACGCGGGTATCGCGGCGGAGACGAGCTACCAGATGCAAGCTAGGTGTGACTCGATGGAGACGAAGGATTTCGATCTGACGATGGCGATTAATTGTCGGGGGGTGTGGTTGAGTTGTAAGTATGCGTTGAAGCAGATGTTGAAGCAGGAGGCGAGGAGCGAGAATGCGAGGGGGGAGCGGACGAGGGGGTGGATTGTTAATGCTGCGAGTATGCTGGGGTGAGTCCTGATTGTTCCGGTGGGTATGGACTTGTGGTCATGATTGCTGACACGGATTCAGGACTGTTGGGACAGCAAACGGTACGCGATCGAGAGTATCAAGCCCACGGAAGACACTGACCTTCCAGCACCGGCATACGTGACGTCCAAGCACGCTGTCGTCGGCATGACGAAGCAGATGGCCATCGACTACGCCAAGGATCGCATCCATGTCAACGCGCTTTGCCCAGGCTTCGTTGATACTCCGATGATCTCGTTCTTCACGCAGGATGTGGATACCAAGGCTGGCTTGGCTGCAGCACACCCGTGGAACTCGCTCGGTCGACCAGAGGATGTTGCTGATGCGGCGCTGTTCTTGTGCAGTGACGAAGCGTGAGTTGATCGATTCGCGGAGCTGTCGACTATGTATGCTGACAAGACACAGCGCGTGGATCACGGGGCACTCGCTTATTATTGACGGAGCATATACTTGTCAATGAACGAAGTTTCGTTAGAGTGCAGATTCTTTCGTTATCCTTCCTGTGAATGATGACTCGGGTCTCAATCTGCGGCGTTGACCATGTTATCCACAGCACAAGCAGTGTCTGTCATTCCAATGAGATGACTTGGCTCATCCTGCCTGCTTCAGCTCAATGCGTGTGCTCAGGTGAAACATTCTCGGCCTTCGACTCTCGGCGAAAGATCTTGTCGACAATCGAACCGCGTCTGGAGCTGCCACTAGTAATCGACGAGAGCACACTAGTACGCCGTCGCCCGCTCCCTGCGACCCTGCTGATTAGCAAAGACACTTGGTCCACGCGATCACTGCAGCGGCGTACCCAGGGTATCGGCTACCTTCTCTACGACTTGCGCCTTCTCTTTCGTCCCTGAAATCCAGTCAGCCCGCGGCCCCCTTCAGGCACTCTCTACTTCATCAAAGCTCACTGATATTTCCGGCTCCGCCACGACCAAATGACTGTCGCCTCTGCATCTCGACTTGGGTTGCCATGTCGTAGAGTGGCCTATCAGACAGCTCACAGAGCGTATCTTCGCTTTCTCGTGCCGCTGTGAAGTCGTTCACGACAGTACGGTCGCTATCGCGTGTGTTGGTGCGAAGGAACTCTTCCTGGTTGTCATGTGGACCCATCAGGGCCTATAGATGTGGCTATATGCTCCCCAAAGTACGGTAGACCATGCGATGACGAGATAAGCACTGCATGAGCATTGCGAGAGCCAAGAGAAAGACAATGTGAAGGCCATATCTCTGCCCGTTTAGCTTGCGCGACTTTCGCTCTGGTGTGGTTCACAGACCCCTGGCAGACCGCGTGTTCCGGACTCGTGGCTGGCAGGCCCCGGTCTGTTGTCACAAGCGAGTGACGGCTATTGGCTGATTGGGAAGGAGGAGGGAGGACAAGGACATGTACGAGATAAGGACGAGAACGCTAAGTGGCCAAGCTTCATGGGGAGAAAGCTTGGTGTGGCTTGAAATCCTGGGGTATCGCGAGCACTGACGACAATCGTAATCGCCAACGTGTACGCGCACGTGGTTACAACCCGAAGATCTTCACGGGCTCACATCCCTCGTCGCACGCACCCTTGCCCCACTCCGCCGAACGCGCCGTCGCGTCTTCGCCATCGCTGTATGCTCGCGCAGGAAGTCAGCATTAATCTCCATCAGCTGCTCAGTCTGCACTCGTATGCTCTCAAGCGTCCCTTCCAGCGTCATCGGCATGTCGTACACGTGCTTGTCGGCCGTCCAGGAATACGGCGGCGACTTCGGAAACGCATCGGCATGTTGCAGAACACCAGGCGGAGCTGCGTCCGGCGTGACTGGCGAGCCGTCCTTGCTGTCGCTATCTTCGATGACCTGGGAGCTGATCTCGTCGAGCGGCTGCGCGGAGGATGCTGCGCTTCGTTCTGCGTCCTCGATGGAGTCGAGTATCACGGGCGACTCGCTGTCGCTGCTTCTGCTGGAACGTCCCGAGGGGCTTGCAGACGGCACGCGAAGCTCGCTGCCACTTCGACTCTGCGATCTCGACGCAGCGAGCGCGCTGAACGCATTCTGCGACGCCGCCCAGTGCGTTCGGTCGCGGTCCTCGCCAGCATGATATGGGCCTGCTTCGTGTCCCGCGGAGGACGCCTCGCCTCGTCCGAGCCGCGAGCCTTGTGCCCGGCTTCGATACTGACCACGACTGGGGCTTTCAAGCGCATCGGCATACATTCGGTGTTCATGCTCAGCTCTCTCAGCGTCTCGGACTGTTCGGACGCTCATGTCATGCAGCGCCGCGCGAAGACCGCGAATCGTGCTTTCGTACTTGGCACGCATAGATTTCATGTTGATGAAGTGGTCGGTCTCGAGGTTGGCGATAGCTAGATTGTGCTTGGAGGCCTGCTCGTCGCTCTCGTCACGCGCTGTCATGGCTTGGGATTTCTCTTCCATGTTAGGTGTGCCGGCCGCGAGCTTTGCAGATGTCCGCAGCTCTTCGATCGTCTTCTCCTTCCTCTGCGTCAACTCTCGCAAATCCTCAACATCATTGCCTCGCTCCGCAAGTGCGACCATGCTCTCCTGGTACCGCAGATCAAGTGCCTCATACTCCTCTTGGATCCGCCTTGCAACAGTCTCCGCATCAGACCGACACTGCAGTGCCTCTTCGAGCTGCTCGAGTCGATCCTTCAGCGACGCATGCTCGACTTTACTCGACTTGACTTCGTGTCCGCCAGCCTCGAGAGCGGTCTCAAGCCGTTCAACGTCGACTTGGCTGCGTCGAAGGTCTTCCAGTGCAGCCCCGTGCTCCTGTTGTAATTTGCGCTGAGTCTCTTGCTGCTGCTCGCTAGCGGCTCGCAGATCTTCGAATTCCTGCGTTGCGATTTGAAGCCTTTCCTTCTCAGCTGCGAGCTCTTCGTCGAGTTGTCTGACCCGGTCCTGGCTGGCTCCAAGCTCTTCGACGCGTGCAGCTAGGTCCCGTGCGGTCGACTCATTCACTTGATGCATCTCCTGCAATTGCTTCTCTAGATTCGCCGTGGAACTCTGCGCACTTTCCAAGTCGCTCTTCAGTGTGATCTTGGATTGTCTCGCAGCATCAAGCTCCGCTTGCAGCTTGTCCCGCCCCGAGTCATGCTCCTGAATCAAATTCTGCAACTTCGCGAGCTTGTTAGACAGCGAGGAACGTTCCTTGGCAATGCCCTTCGTCTTCGCAGTCTGTTTCTCCATCTCGCCCTTCAGACTCGCGGCTTCATTGCGTGCTCCAGCTAGATCTGACTGCAAGGCACTGACTGCATTCTCGGTTTCCTGCTTGGCGAGCTCATGAGCCGCATCAAGTGACTCTTTGGCATCTTCCAGCTTAGACCCTGCTTCCTCGAGTGCCGACTGCAGCTCTTGTACCTTGGCCTGAAGTTCCTGTTCGTCGACTTCAGCCTTGATCTTGATTTGCTGCTCCGCGTGTCTACCAGCAGCCTGTGCGTCGCTGAGCGCTTTCTCACGTTTCGTAAGCTTCGTCTCCATCTCGCGCTGGTAGCTCTGATGCGCTGCTCTGAGCTTCTTCTGCACAGCCGTGTTCGCTGTCCTTGCTTCCGCCAAGTCCTTCTCAATAGCGCTGACTTGATCCACGAGCTCTTGCTCACGGGCACCTTGCTGCTCGGTCAAGGCTTCTCGAGCCCGGTCTGCATCTTCTTGTGCTTTGATCGCCAGCTTTTGTGCTGATGCTAGGTCCATTTCCAATGACTGCGCGTGGCTGCTCATGGATATAGCAGTATTCTCGTGCTTGGCATTTGATTCTCGCAAGACCTCCGAGTGCGCGTCGCGCATCTCTGTCGTCTTGTTCTTGTGTGCAGCTTCCAGTGCCCGCGATGCTTCGACAGCTGCCTGATGCTCCTCTTGAGACTTCGAAAGCTGCTCGCGAAGATCGTCCATCTCCTGCTTCAACTGCTTCGTCTCGCCATCTAGCGTGTCTCGTAGCGTCCGCAGCGCTTCCTCAGCCGTCTCATTACCAGCAGCCAATTGGGTCTGAGTAACCTCGGCCGCTTCGGCAGCTGCGGCCGCGCTCTCTTCGCGCGCGTTCTGTGCTGACGCATGTGCCTGCTGGAGCTCTTCCTTTGCTGCTGCCACTGCTTCTCGCGTACGTATCAGCTCTGTCTCGAGCTTCTCGCATCTCTGCTCCGTCTCTTGCCGTGACTCTGCCAGCTGGTCTTCATGCCTGGCCTGCGCCTCCTCGGCCGTCTTCAGTACCTCCACGAGCTCCTTCCCAACACCCGAGCACCTCTCCTCAGCCTCCCTCCGCGCACTCTCAACCTCCTCCATCCTCTCCCGCGCCTTCAAACTCTTCTCCCTCGCGCCCTCCACCTCCTTCTCCAGCCCCTCGACCTGCTTCCCCAGCTCCCCAACAGCCTCATACTGCCCCTTCAATTCCTTCTTAACCTTCACAGTCTCCGCCCTCACCCTCGCAACCTCCTCTCCCATCCTCACCCGCCGCTCCCTCTCCTCGACCAACTCCCGCTCAGCCCTCGCGGCCTCCGTTTTCATCTCCTCAAACTCCTCGACCTGCTTCGCCGCCTCCTTCAGACTCTCCTCCAACCTGCTAACCACATCTTCCAACCGTCCCTCTTCCTGCGCCTCGGCCTCAGCCTCCCTCAGCCTGCCTTGCAGTTCCGCAACAACGCCCTCAAGCCTCCCTCGTTCGGCTTTCTGCACCTTCGCCTCCGCATCAAGCTTGACTTGACACCGGTCGATCTCCTCCTGCAGCTCGCCTACCACTCTCCCGAGCTGCTGCCTATCAGCTTCGTACTTCCTCGCCTCGTCCCGGAGCTTCTCGACGCTAATCGCTTCGCCTTTGCCGTTGCCGAGATCGAGATGCCGGACTGGGGCTGTGAGATGGGATTGCACGATCGCGATGCTAGATTCGACCGTATCTAGCTTCCTCGTCCGGAGAGTCTGAGGGGAGGAGCCTGGAGGTTTTGCCGAGGGCGGGGGTTGGGAAACCGAGGGCTGCGAGCGGTGGTGCAATTTCGGCGGGGAGCGTTTTGGCGACGCTGGCGGAAGCGTCCCGGAGGCAGAGGGGGACGTGAGATCGCGTGGAGCTTTCGGGGTAGGTGTGGTCGAGGGTCGCGACGCTGGCTTTGCCGTAGGCGTCGCAACACTCGTCGTCCGAGGCAGAGCAGGCGTCGGTACTGCCGTCGCCGGTCGAGCAGGTGCTTTCGCGCTCAGCTTCACAGCACTCCCATTACTAGGCCCCAGACTCGGCCGTGTAGCAGGCTGGCGCTTGGGAGTGCTGAGTCGCGACGCAAGATCCGCTTGCTTACTCCGCTGCTTCTCCATGGAAGGCGCTGGACTGGTGAGCCCGCCTTCGCGATCGCGTTTCGAAGTCATGCTGGCGTTAGGGTGTTCGTGTCAATGTTTGGGTGCGTGCAGGGCTTCCCAGCGCATATCAGGAACGGGTTAATATGGGTGACGTAGATCTGGGGTACCCGCAGTGCGCAGGCGCGGGTTGTGGCCCCACTATGGGAGAGGCTGGTAAAGACTACTTTGTTGTACCAGCATATGTAGGTGCATTACTTTCTCATTAGGGGTTGGGCGCTAGGAGTTGCTGTTGCGGGTGTGGATATAGAAGCACAGGAGTGTCCTAGACTGCGAGAGAGGCGAAGGTAGAAAGCTACATGTTATTACTGACAGCAAGCCAACCCATGCCTCAAAGAGCCAGTGAGATCAGCAACATCATCGTACATAGCAAGTACAACCACCCCTTGGATACTCGTCAGTCTTCTCAAAGCCCAAGCGCAATCCTCCTCCAGCACTGGTCCACGTTCTCACAAAGTGTAGCGAAATTCGCATCTTCTAGTCTCGACACAATGAATTCGTCCATCGCAGCCTTCCGATCCTCAGATGATTGGGCTGCGTACTCTTGCAACGTACGGTCGATGGGCGCTTGTACTGTAGCCATCAGACGTGCACTCGGATCATATCCTTGCACTGCCTTCGAGGAGGACGAAGTCGGTGGTGTGTCGATCTCGTGGGGAGCATCAACGAGGCTACTCACGCGCAACATCTTGTTGCCATGCGACTCAGCGCGTGGAAGGCGATTGCGTAAAAGCTCGCCGATGTTGCTCGGTCGGCGTGATGCTTGCTGCTGAGGTGCTATGCGTTGCGCTGTGATAGCAGGAATTATCGACGCAGGCGCCGTTGAGAGTGGCACTACATTACCCAGCATCATAGAAGTCGCAGGCCGAGCGTAGACGTCTTCTTGCTCGTGCACACGCTTCAGCGGATTTGCAGTACTTGGTCGCGCTGCAGCTCCAAGACTGGCTCTCGTCGGTGGTGCAGCTGTCACCGGACGCGAGCTATTGGTCTGCTGGCTGCCGGGACGCTTGAATGGCAGTTCGCGACGAGGCGGGAGTTCGTGTTCCAGGGTGTCGGGCAAATCCAGAATGCTGATAGGCGCGTTGGGCTCGCTCATCGGACTGGGAAGGAGACCGAGTGATTGGCTTGCGGGAGGTACATGTAATGATGTGGCTGGTGCGTGAGTATATCGTGCCTCGCTCCGTGGTGGATGACTAGATGGTGGTGGCACTGTGTGCTTCGCCAGGGCTGTCGAGTCCCACGAAGCAGGTAGCGGCGAGGGCCGGAAGATGCTCTGGTTGTGCGCATCGTGTGATACAGTTTGGTTGGAAGGCTGCGTCACGTTTGCATCACTCGAAGACGCTGGTGGCGCAGCGCTCAGGTTGTTGTGAATCTGAGCGCTGGGGAAGTAGGTAGACGTCACAGACTGGCCTGTCGCAGGTCGTACGCTTGAGCTCGCTGTGCCTGACCTAGCGGTCCCAGGACGCGCAGTACGTGGCCGCTGCTCTTGGAACTCCATGCCTCGGTCGCGGAAGACCTTCACGATCTGACTGCATTGCTCAGCACCAGGGAGGCGGAATTGCAACCGTCGAGCCTGTCGAGGGTCAGTGCGTGCCTCTAACATGCAGTAACTCTATAGGACCGACCTGTCCGTCTGGCAATCTGTAGCGCAATGCCAGTAGCGCATCCTTCGCGATACCGAAGATCGGCAACTGCTCGATCTGAGCCGTCACGCCAGCTTGTTGGGAGCCGTGTCGTGCTTGCATTGCCCTATCGACTAGTGCGCCGATGTCGATGGACTCCTGGAAACACTTGATCAGTCCCGGAGCGTCAGCATCCGATCATACCAACGGACCATCACATCGTTACCGAGGATCAGCTGCAACATCAGCTCATCACTAGCGCCACTACGAATAGCTAGGTGGAGCCCAGGCGCTGTGAAATGCGTCCATGCGATGGCGCCTTCAGCTGTCATGCCAGTGGCGTGCGAGAACTTCAAGCAGTCTAGGCCAATGTTCATCGCCATGGCTGCTGTTGAAGGAGCTCATGCACTTGTCATTCCGACTGCGCAAGTGTTTGTGTTGGACAGGCACTTGCGGGCGCCAGGATTGTGAAACAACTAAGAGATCGATCGGAGGGCAAGTTGACGCCAGATCTGTAATGGTTCGTCAACCTGCACAGCGTGCTCTCGATTCGATGAGCCGTGCTAGACGGTAGGAAGATCTCGAGACGAGGGGGAGGGCTATTGCATTCACGAAGCCAAGCTTTGTGCGGCTCGGCGGGCCGGGTACTAGCGTCATGCAAGGATGTTGAAGATCCACGCGCAAGTGCGACTGGCGCATCGCAATGTAGACACCTCAGAAGTATTGTGAATAGACGCTTTGATTTGATCATGGATTTCATCGTGTCGCACTGATTCTCTTGCTACATACTTACATGGTAATGAGGTGCAGGTAAATTTGTGCACACTGTGCGACCAAACCCTGCAGCCAGCAGCGCGTCTCGCATCGCGAACATGGCTCCAAAGCGCGGGCAGTCGATTGAGGGAAGCGACGAGTATGATAAGTTTCTGAAGAAGCTCGCCGAATATCATGAGAAACGAGGGTATGTCCTGATATTGAGACCACTTGGGTAAAGGCAGTTAGTGACCGAGCATGTTATACAGAACCAACCTCGAGACCGCACCCAAAGTCGGCATCCGACACATCGATCTGCTGAAGCTTTACGATCGCGTCGTGGGCGAGGGTGGCTATGATCTGGTCTCGGACACGAAGGCTAAGCCGCTGATGTGGAGGAAGCTGGCCGAGGAATTCGTCGGGAAGAATCAATACACGGCAGCGCAAGCCTTTCAAATCAAGAACATCTACTACAAGAATCTGGTCGCGTACGAGATCACGAATCACTGGGAGAAGGAGCCACCGCCAAAGGAGATACTGGAAGAAGTCACGGCCAAGGGTGGGAATGTCATGTCGAGAACACTGGAGAACTTCGTGAAGCCACCATCGCGAGAGGAGAAGCTGGCCGGCGACGGGGATGCAAGCGATGCCAGCCCAAGCCAGAAGACACCAAAGGAGGAGAAGGGGGACCCCTCGGAGGAGCCAGGAAGCGCGACGGGTAGGATTAGTCGAGGCTTGAGGCACCAGCCTCCGCAACGAGTGCTCTTCCAGCCAGATCCAGCAGCGCAAGGTCGGCGAAGCAATAATAATGCTGCACCATCACCAACGCCAGGACCTACAACAAACGGCATCAATGTCGCCTCCTACTTCTCTAATGCCGCGACAGCGACCCTGGCCTCGTACGAGCCGACTCCCTCGTACCCACTTACCCTCAAACCAATTACTACGCCCTCGAACAACCCCGAGTATTACCGCAATGAGCGCAAACGCAAGCTCGAGGCAAATGCCGGACCACTGGCGAGGAAATACCGGAATATAATGTTGCCCGGGACTGGCTTCATCGGACCTAACATCTACGTGAGAGCACAGCTGGCGCTGCAATCTGGTATTCCTGACGAAGAGGCGTATGCTTTACATCATCTTGTCAAGATTAGTCATGAGCGAGGTGACAAGTACAAGTTCGAGCAGTTCCCTGGGCTGATTGATGCGCTGGCTCGGAAAGTTCTGCAAGCGACGGGTCTGTTCTACGACATCGAGTGGGATGTCAGCTATGAGGATGACGTGCCCGAGACTGATGAGGAGCTGCTGGATGGTCTGTCAGGGACATCAGGCCTTGTGTCGCGCCTCAGATCCCGACAGCCCAAGCTGGTGGACGACAGCATCATGGACGACAAGTTCGAGAGTGAACTAAATCGCATCATCGAAGCATGCCTCGTCATCAGAAACATGTGCATTCTGGACTCGAATGCGGTATACGCTGCGCAAACGCCTCTCGTACGCGACATGCTTGCGCTGGTGCTTAATCTACCCGATCATGCCTGCATCGTGGAGCTGCGGCATTATGCACTCGACATTGCAGAGCAGACACTGCGATACATCGACATTGGCGCACAAGATGATCTATATCAAAGCCTTGTTGCACAGCTCCGCAGCTCAGACCGCGGAGTCATCGTCACGACGTTGCGCACCATCGCGCGCATTGGCATGAGCTTGCAGGCACCGAAACGACTAGAAGACATTCCACCCATGACGCTGCGACGCATCCAGAACTGGCTGCTCCTCGAGGACGACGAATTACGAAGCGCCTGTCTCGACTTCCTCCTCCAATACTCCTCCTTCGCCGACAACGTCGACACCCTCCTCCAAAGCGTCGACCTCGCCTCCCTAGCCCGCCAACTCACCTCCCTCCTCTCCCACGGCGCCCAAGCCGTCCCCGCGGACGCAATCTCCGAAGCCAAACCCCCCGACACGACCCTCGTCCCCGTCCCCAAACTCTCCCGCAGCGTAGTCCAAGACCTCCTCACGCTCGACGAGCCCGAGCGCTCCTCGGAATGGCTGAGAATGTGCTTCCTCCCCGACCCGAAATCCGAAATGACGCAGATATCCCTCTGGCAAGCCTACCAAGGCACATTTTCCTACTTCAACACCACGCATCCGCACCTCGTAGCCGGCGAGTTCATTAAGAATGTCTCCGCCGTGTTTGCGGGAGCGACAGCGCAGGTCGCGGGGCAGAATAAGTATGTCATCCGCGGGATACGGGCGAGGAAGGCGCCGGTGGAGACCGGCATGGGTGGGGGCAGTAGGGCGAGTGAGAAGGGGAGGGAGCTATTAAGGTGTTGTTGGAGGAGTAATGTGCCTGTTGATGCGGCCAGGGACCCGGTGACGGGCATCTTCTCCGCGCCGACTGTGCGAGAGGTGGAGTGTGCGGAGTGGTTTCGGAGTGAGAACGAGATGCTGCGGCATATACTCGCTACGCATCTGCGGCTTCCTCTCGCGCCGCCGAAGTTGCAGCCCTTGCAGCAGCCGGATGGCATGGATATCGATTCTAAGCCCTCGACTGAATTGTTGACGAATGGTCATGCCTCTCCTCCTATCGACCCGAACAACCTAGCGCAAGTCTTCGATTTCGCCTCCGCAGACCCAACGACGTTCCGCTGCCACTGGGGCACCTGCACGCGCGTATCCTCGGACTTCGCCTCCGCAGCCGCGCCATCCGGTAGCACAACCATCCTCTTCGCCCGTCACATCCAAACCCACCTCCCCTCCCCCACGCCTTCAACCTACAACCTCAAATCCCCCTCCAAACCCTCCGCCTCCTTTTCCGCAGGCCAGTACACCACTCTGACCGACGAGCGGAACGATGCTGCGGGTTTACCCTTGGGAGCTGCGTTGGTGCTGAGGAATATTGCGAGGTTTATGCCTAAGGGCTTGGATGGGGAGGGTGGCGAGGAGGGCGAGGAGGAGGGTGAGGGTGTGGAGTTGGGCGAGGAGTTCTTTGATCGGGGAGTAAGGGGGAAGTTGTTTGGGGTTCTGAGTGAGAGTGCGACGCTGAGGCATTATGTTGGTGGTGTATTGAGAGGGGTGTAAGTTGCCAGGAGCGCCGCTCCATGGGACGAGGGGAGAAATTGGAGATACTGATACAAGTGCTACGCTATGCTGTGGTGCGCTGTACTACGCCGTGCCGTGCTGAGGGATGCTGTGCTGACGGATGCTGCGCTGCGCCTCCTACTCTTGCCAACAGTGGTCCACTGAGACCACTCCAAAACTGCCGTGCCCTTCTCACGCATCATCGCTGCTCATACAACATCTGTCTTGCCCGTCTCCCACGAGCCTTCACCAGGCGCATCGCCTTAGAATGATTCACACCAGTCCTCCGACCTTCTCAAGCTCAGCCCTCGCCATTTCAAGCTTGTCCTTCTCCTCCTTCAGCTTCGCCCTCAACGCCTCCCTCCCTGGCTCCTCAGCTACCAGCGCTTTGCAGGCGTCCTCATCACGCACGGGCAGCTCGTCCCTCAGCACCGCTCCGATCGTCTCCCGGAACTCCTTCAACAGCTCATACGTCACAATCTTCGCCACATTGTCCGCAAACTGCGGAGCCACCACGTCGTAGTACGCGAAGATCGGCGCAAGATCCTTGACATACCCTGCATAAGCATCTAGATGCGCTTCCGCCCATTTCGGATCAGCGGCATGCTTCTGCCGGGCGTCGATGCCCGTGTGCTTCCCGGTGACAGCGTCGTGCTCATCACATACCTCGTCCACGAGCTTGCGCTGGCGAGCCTTGAGGAGCTCGCGCCCTGCGACAGCCTTGAGGGCATCCCATGTCTTCTTCGAGGCAGTGATGACGGGGCGGTCTTGCTCTCTGTGGAGGGCGCGGTGGACCGTATTGCCGGTGCGGGCGAGAAGCTCGGTAGCTTGAGCTAGGATCAGGCGCTGCAGAGTCGCGTAAAGATCTGTGTGCACGCGAGAGGGGAGGGTCTGCAGGAGAGCGGCAGTGAGCGTTGCGACGAGTTCAGTCTGCACGCGTGACAGGAGAGCCGTGGTGCAGGTCGTCCAGGTTTGGAGGGCGGCTAGAATGGTGCGGTTGGTGACAAAGTCGTTGTTCGAGTCTACTCCGTTGGCGTTGTGGGTTTCGTACGCTTCTTTGAGCTGCGCTAGGGTGTACGCGACCGGTGAGACAGCAGCGCGCGCGGGTGTCTGGCGAGCAAAGAGCTTGCGAGCTGTGGTTCGGCCTGGAGTGTCTTCTGTCGGTGCCTCACGCTTCCTGGTCGGGAGTGAGGGGATTGCTGCCTTGGTCTTCGCCTTGACCTTTGAAGCTGGCGTAGCCGCGATCTTCGAAGGCGTCTGCTCGTCATCGGAAGTGTTGATGGAAAAGGCTGGGGTGACATAGCCGGGCGTCGTCCAATCAATGCTTGGACGCAGACCCTTGAGATCGAGGGCGAATTGTGTCATGAAGCCATGGTTACGTTGATAATAATTCTGGCTTCCGGGAACGAGAGAGAGCTGATTAGTGATAGCCGACACGACCTTCTGAATCTCGTCTATGATCATGTATGTGGGATATTGAGGCTCTTCTGCGAAGCCACTCAGCTCCTGAGTGATAGCGGTGTAGCGTGCATTCACACGTCTGATGATCTCCGGCAGGTGGTTTCGGATTGTCCCGGTATAGATCTGTGAGATTGCCTGCTGAAGATTGCTAATGCCGACCTGCTGGGGGAAGTCCTGCACGATGCGCTGCCAATGAGGCTGATCGAAGAAACTACGCTCGATGTTGCGTGCCTCGCCATGAGAGATGCCTGCCTCGAGGTCACTCTGTGAAAGTTGTTTCGTAACGAACCAAGATCCTTGTGGAAGAGCATAATCTGTACGATTGAGCATCCTCTCGACAGTCCTGATCCTAGAGACATGAATCAGGTCAAGCTTGGTAAGCACACCGATACACCTATTGATCGCATTACTGTCTTGGATGAACCGGAAGGCTGTACAGTTCTCCACGTCCTGATCTGCGCCACAGGTGAGCAGGATCTTGGTTTGCGGATCACGCAGATAAGACTTGATCAATGCCTTGATGAAGCCGACAAGATGTTGCTGTGTCGCGTTCGGATGTACGTTGATCGCACCAGGAAGATCGAAGAAAGACAGCTCGGGCAGCTCAGGTGCCTGTACTTCTAGGCGAATGATATTTGGTGAGAAGGCGACTGTCGTCGAAGCTTGGGATGGGTCTCTGAGAGTGGCGAAGGTCGCCGCATCAGTGTCTGGGTTGAGAATCGCAAGCTGGGCAAGCTTGAGCTGATGCTCAAGCTGGCTCTTGTCGTTCACCACGGCGAATGTAGTGATCTCTTTCTGAGTCGCATGCCACTGGCCAAATGGCTCTTGCGGGTGATGGGAGGGTAGGTAGGCGTATGCCAACACCAGTGAGATCGTGCATCTCCAACCTCCGCTAGCTCCTTCTGTGAGAGCCGATGCGGTGATCTCGAAAGGGCAACGAGTACACGTCCCTTCGCTGCGCGGGAGGGTGATGTCACAGCAAGCCTCAATGATTGAGCTCTTCCCAGCCGACTGATCTCCGACGACTACGAACTTTGGTAGAGATGGCAATGTAGCCTCGATGTTGAGGGCACTGAGGCTTTGGATGGTTCTGATGAGGTCGCGGCTGCCTGATGCGAGAGAGTGCAGGGCATCATTGTGTTGCTGCGCATAGCTCGCACGGTTTGTGGCCGCTTGACGACGCTGTGGCAGTGGCTGTGTCGCTTGACTCACCATCGGCGTCGACGTAGCAGCGATACTGCCATCGACCTCCATCGTGCCGTCCGACGAACTGCGAGGCGACGTGCCGTGAGCGTTCATGTCGGTCATCAGAGTGTCGTCAGCCACTGTCGTGTCACCGGAGCTCACCATGGTCTCAGGCAGCGGTGTTGTCGACGATATTGAACTGATTGTTTGTGCGTGTGACAACGATACGAAGATTGTCGGGATACTATCGACTGGCTCGGCCTTGATCGTGCTACGGGTCTCGCGCATGCTGTGTATCATCAGCGCATGTCGAGCTGTTGGTGGTGTAGATGTTTGATGATTAGAGTGATGTTGAGAGGAAGTCAAGTGATGAGCTGGGATTAAGCTTATACCCCAGCAACCGTTGACGATAGGTCCGACTGGCTTTGACGAATCTCTTGACGACTGTGCAACTATCGTGACCACGATGCTGTTCAGTTGGTCAGGCTTGGTGTTTGTGAGAACGGAGTCAGTGGACTCACAAAGACGGCGCTCATGTGTCGCCGAACGTATCCCGGAAGCAGATTTCAAACAGGTGAACAACGCGAAGCATGCGAAGTCAGTGGAATGACTACATTGATATGTTACTTATACCCGGACGGGGTGATGGGAAGATATTTCGCAAGGGTTTACTTGACAGAGGAGACGTAAGAAAGCATACCACAAGCAATGGTCCTTCACGCTTGCATTGGGTGCTAGGCTCTAGCACCACAGCACGGTACGCCAAGCGTCGTAGATGTTGGCTCACGAAGTCCCGAGTATGTTAGACTGCGCTCGGCAACGCACGCTTTCATGCCCGCAAGCTGGAGGCCGACGCGTAGCTTCTCACCCTTAGAAGACCATTAGTAGAAATGATGCACAAAGTCGCTCGCAGCGTATGACTTCTCGCCAACCTAGCAGCATGCTCACTTTGTCTTGCCTAATCTTACGGGTTCCAGGAGAGACGCCGTGTTCGTCGGTGAAGTAGCACCACGGCGGCTACTCCTGAGCGTGGCAGCAGCTGTGCAGTAGTCGAGACAGCACGCACTGCGAGTGACCGCACGAGTGCCAGACGCTCTTTGCTTGGTAATGTAGCAGGTAATGCCGTGAAGGCATCGTGTGAAGAGTACCGAACCGACATGTGTACGACCAGAAAGACCCGACGGACCAGGGCCAGCACGCAGACAGTCGACGGCCATAGGTCCATCACAGAGGGACTCGTTCGATTGCAATCTCGGCTAGAGAAGTTGACGTGTATTCGACAGTCTTGCACAGAATGGTTCGAGGGCGACATTAAAACTGACCCGTCGAGGTCTTGCCGTCTAGACAAGACGGACTGCAAGTGACGTGGAGCTCGACAGAGGAAGTCGGTGATGCTCGGTACCACTAGCGATACGTTAGGCGCAAGACACGAGGGGGTCTGGTTCAAATTCGTGGTGATGTCGGTGTGGGAAAGAAGATTTGACATGTGCGGTCTCGTGGGGCTCCGTGAAGTCGCGCTTTCGCCGAGGTGGACCCTCGATGGTTCCACGACCGACAACCCAGAATAAAGCTTGAGAAAGTGACAGCTAGCAATACGGGTGCCGAGTGCTAGTCAGATTACTGGACCTCCAGAGACTCACAAGCAGCACACTCTACGATCTCACCTGTTGATCAGTCCTCAATTGCTGCCCCGCTGCATCACTCCACCCACCCCCACCAAACACCGCCATGTCCAATCTGCAAGTCCCCGTCCGCGGCGGCCGCCCCAATGGCAATACCAGCAATAGCACGCCCACAACAAAAGCCGTGATCCTCGTCGGCGGTCCCTCGCGAGGCACTCGATTCCGCCCCCTCTCCCTCGACCTTCCCAAACCCCTCTTCGAAGTCGCGGGCCACAGCATCATCTCCCATTGCTTCGCAGCCGTCACAAAGCTCCCTGAGATTCGCGAAGTCTTCTTGGTGGGATACTATGACGAGTCCGTCTTCCGCGACTTCATCAAAGACTCGCACCGCGCATACCCAAACATCCAGATCAAGTACTTGAGGGAATACCAGGCACTCGGCACAGCAGGAGGACTTTACCACTTCCGCGATGCAATCCTCAAGAACCGCCCAGACCGCTTCTTCGTTCTCAATGCAGATGTCTGCTGCTCCTTCCCCCTCGCGCAAATGCAACAGCTCTTCACAGAGAAAGACGCCGAAGCCGTGATCCTCGGGACGCGCGTGCCCAACGACGCCGCCTCAAACTTCGGCTGCATAGTCTCCGACGCGCACTCCAAGCGCGTGCTCCACTACGTCGAGAAACCCGAATCCCACATCTCCAACCTGATCAACTGCGGCGTCTACCTCTTCAGCACAGACGCCATCTTCCCCAGCATAAAATCCGCCATCAAACGCCGCGCAGACCGCCCCCGTCTAGTCTCCTACCCCTCCTCCGACGCCCTAGACTCCACCTACCTGCCCCCATCTCGCGCCGACCGCCCAGACGAAGACGACGACGGGCAGACAAATGAGGTCATCCGCCTTGAGCAAGACATCCTCTCCGACCTCGCCGACAGCCGCCAATTCTACGTCCTCGAAACAAAAGACTTCTGGCGGCAGATCAAGACCGCTGGCTCCGCCGTGCCCGCAAACGCTTTATACCTGATGAAAGCCTTCCAGCAGCAATCACCCGAGCTCGCCGCCCCGTCGGCCAAAATCCTCCCTCCAGTCTTCATCCACCCGACCGCTCAAGTCGATCCCTCCGCAAAGCTCGGCCCCAACGTTTCCATTGGCCCGCGCGCGATCGTCGGCCCCGGCGTCCGCATCAAAGAGTCCATCGTACTGGAAGACGCGGAGATCAAGCACGACGCGTGCATTCTGTACAGTATCATTGGCTGGAGCAGTCGCGTGGGAGCTTGGGCGCGCGTTGAAGGGACGCCTACACCCGTTAGGGAGCATAGTACAAGTGTGGTGAAGAATGGCGTCAAGGTGCAGAGTATTACTATTCTGGGCAAGGAGTGTGTGGTTGCCGATGAGGTGCGGGTGCAGAATTGTGTTTGTCTGCCGTATAAGGAGTTGAAGCGGGTGAGTCTTGCGTTGATTTTGTGGTTTTTGACTATGTGAGATGGACTGCTGACTTTGTCATTGCAGGACGTGGCGAACGAGGTCATTATGTGAGGCAGACAGTATCTTCCCCGGTCGTGAGAGTGGTGATCGTCGTGAAAGTGCCTGCTCCAGACGCCCATGAGCCTCACGAAGTATGTACAGCGACTGCAAGCCAAGCTAAGGTAGATAATAGAAGAACCGCGCGCCCAAAGGCAGCGAAGAAAAAGTATCATCATTCCACAATTCAGCCCACAGCCCACAACCCGACAGCTACAGTTTCCTCTACTCTAGTCGACGATCTCCTCAGTCACAGTGCGAGCTGATGTCAAGCGTCGCACCCGTTCGTGCCCACGCAGATTCGGAAGACATAGGATGGACACCTCGCTTCTCCAGAAAATTCCCGGACATACTCGTGAGCTCCTAGCGACTTACCCGCCGCAGCGAGTGTGATGTGCGGTGGTGGTGATGAGAGGCCCCCCCGATCTTTGCCCTATGTTTCGAGGGCTGCTGACTCCTCACGGATTGCTGTGCGATAGAAACGCTTTACTGCACTAGCGCGAGTAGCACTAGGTAGCACCTACCTACATCTCATCCATACATTCAGGGCAAGCAGCTGGAGAGCCCGTGAACAAAGGACCTCGTCTCACGCCTCCATGCAACGTAGGAGTAGTAATCGCAGTAGACACGTACCTTCTACGCGATATGGGAGTATGTGAGGAAGACTAGACGAACGCCACTCATGGCTTCTTGTGCGTCTTGGGGTATATACTGCAATTTCTCATTCATGTCCACTTCCTCCTTCCACCGGTTTCTCCCTGGTCAGAGGCTCCGCTACAGCTCAATTAGACTCTCCTCCTTGACAGCAACAGGCGCGGGTACATGCTGCGGCGCATGCGGGAAAGCCTCTTGTCCGTACCCGGCCCCCGCCGCGGGGAGGGTAGGCCACTGTTGTTGCGGCGCCTGCTGTGCCTGAGGTGGGTAGTATGCTTGACTGCCTTGCCTCTGCACACCGGGGTGCTGTTGCGGTGGCGGCTGTTGATATTGCTGTTGTGACGGGGGAGCTTGTTGTTGAAGAGGTTGAGGAGCTGGCTGCGCGTAAGTCTCTGGACTGGATGGGAGGGCTGTGGCGGGGTCGCTGGTATAGTAGAATGATGCCGCTGGGTCTGCGTTCGGGGAGGTGATTTGCGGGTTTGACGTTTGCGAGGTATGCGATGGCGCGTACTGGGAGGAGGTTTGTGAATATCGTTGCGAAGACTGGCGGCGCTGGAGATGTGCTTGAGGAGGTTGTGGTTGTTGATGGGGCTCTTGATGGGTTTGTGGTGGATAGGACTGTTGTTGCTGCTGAGGTGGAGGTAGCGTTGGCTGAGGTGGGTAGGCTTGTGCGGGTTGTTTTTGGTAGTAAGCTGCTTCGGGTGGGGGTTGCTGGGCGTAGGGTTGCGGTTGGCGGATCTGAGGATTCTCGGAGTAGGGAGGCTCGGGGTAGGGCGCTTGTGAGGGGTGTGTTTGAGGCTGATGGTAGCCGCCATAGCTACCTTGCTGCGGTGGAGGGCCGTAGCTGTCCATCTGTGGCGCGTTGCCAGTGTAATAGCTCTCCATCCCGCCATGTTGCTGTGGCACTGCAGAGGGTATGCTGGGGTACATGCTCCGACTTGGTGCGCCATACCGGCTGGTGTTGTATGTGTTGCTCAGTCTGTCTTCTAGCATGCGGTCGTAGTACCGTACAACTGTCGCCAGCTTTGAGTGCAGATCTAGCAGAGTGTCGTGCTTGCTCATCGTCTCACCGTACGTTCGTGCAAGTTTTGGCCGCAGTGTGCCGATGCTCTCGTACAGCTCCTGAATCTGCGGCTCCCGCAATATCGTCCCTGGCGGCTGGTGCTGCAGTCGATCAACTAAAGTCGAGAACAGGTTGATGTTCTCAGCCTCCACAGGCGTCAACTCGAATTGGTTATTGGGCTTATACTGTGCCGGCGGTGCCGCATTCGCCGACGATGTCCGCTCCTTCAGCTGCTTGGCATGCTGCTTCTTCTGCTCCTCCATATCCTGCAGACTCGCTGCGATCGCCGCCTCAAGATCTGCATCCAATGCCTCCTCTTTCTTCGGCGCTGCACTCTTACTCGCGCCGTTCGTCTGTGGCTTCGGCTGTGCTGCTCGCGCTTGCGGAACGTAGCCAGCTCCAATCGGTCCCTTACTGTCTTCCAAGCTCATTTCCAGTGCTCGCTTCAGATCCGCGTCGAAGCTGTCCTCCACTCGTGCAGGTCGAGGCTGCATCCTCTCACTACTCGCTGCTGCTGCACCTTGCCACAACGTCGGCTTCGAGCTGATTGGACTCTGGGGTGCCGCACCTCCTCGGTTCTTCTCCACCAGCTTCGCGTAGCATCCGTCATCCACCCGCACAGGCTGCATAATCCCGAGATGTGGTAATGGTATACTCTTGGAGCTGCAGGTCCCGCAGAAGACGTTTCCGCAATTCCGACAATGATGCTTCCGGTTCGTGAATGTAAAGCGCTCACGACATTGCATGCACACGTCAGAGTCTGCCCATTCGGGAGGTGCAGAGCTGTCGAACATGCTGCTAGCTACCTGTTGTGCTGTCAGTGTCCACTACCTAACATTTCATAGCTTGACAGTCCAACATACCTCCTGCCTCGGGGGAAAGTCAAAACGCTCCAACTGCAACGCCCTATACGTCTCCGTCAAATATCCCAAACTCTCCTTCCCCTGCGCCCCCACCGCCCAATTCTGAATGAGCTCCAAAATCTTCTGCCGAACATTCCTCTCCATCTCCCCATAATTCCTCAGCATCCCCGTCAACCCATCCAGAAACTCCCTACTAGCGATCTCCACCAAGAAATGACTCCCGCCATTCTTGACACACGTATCTGTGAGGTTCAAAGCGGCGAGCTGGATGTTGGGGTTCTTGTTGTTGATGCGGCGTTTGAGGGAGCGCATGGCTTCCTTGGGCTGCACGGTTTTGGAGCGGATGATGTCTGAGATCTCGAGATTCAGGGCGATGTCTTCGAGGGAGGAGGAGGTGGCGCGCTCGATCTGCTGGTCGAGCTCCGTGTTGGAGGCGCCGAACCAGGAGGCCATGGTTGGGGCTGGGTGGCCGTAGCCGGGGATTGCTGTGGTGGAGGTGTAGCTCTTGGAAAGATCCTGGGTTATGGGTTGCAAGAGCTGATAGTGATGCTGGAGGCTATGATGAGGGAGCCTTGACAGATGCCTGAGGATCGAGAGAAGGCGATGTTGACGAGTATGCAACAGCTCCAGAGGATTCCGCAGTTCGCTGACATGTAGGTACCTTGGAGCCTGAACAATAGGCAAGAAGTCTGTACCTCTTGCGTGAGTAAGATCAGCGATATAGGAAGACAGACTTGATATCGATCACAGGTCAAGCAGCAGCAGAGCCGCAGTGTGGCGGCGTGGCTCAAGCAGCTGCGTCATTCCACATTCTGGGAAACAGACAACCTCGAAACATCAGGGTAAGCAATAGTGAATGGCAATTTGATATCAGACTCTCCAGTCGATTAACGATATCAAATTTGCCACTGTGCTCTCACAAGACTACACAGCTTGCCTCTGCGTATGTTCTCTGACTCGGAGTAGGCTCTGCCTCGCGCCACCGACATTGAGAAGCGCAATAGACTTCGTAAACCACGCGGTCAACCACGCCATCGTGTGCACTTTGTATTCTTCACCGAGACCTTGGTAGCAAGCACAGCGACATGATCTGGCGACAATACTGCCTGCGCCGTTCATCATGAGCGCAGCGACCTCGCTTCCGAGTCCTCCCGGCGGGTTAGCAGGCGGCTACAATGGCAGGCAATCCACTAATGGCGGTGGCAGCACAGAGAAGGCATTCGAGCACATCCAGGACTTGCAGGCGAAAGCCCAGCAGGGCTACCAGGCAGATGATCCCGTTGCGAAGTTGCTAAACCTTGCTGTGACCTCACTCAGGCAAGCGAAGTTCTTGGTCGATACAAGGCGGCCTGACCTGGCTTTTGTGGACTACTTGCGGGCATATGAGATCGCTGTTGGGGTAATCCCTCGCCATGGTACTGTTTACGATCTCGACCCGCAGCTAGATAGGCAGTATAAGCAGCTACAGGGGCAGCTGAAGCAGATGGAGGAGCAGTTCATGTCGATCAAGAGTATTATCATGAACAATAATCTGCGGAATGGGATCAGGCCGAGAGGCGGTGCTGTGAACGGAGAGCATGCGAGGGCAAGTGCCGCACCGTCACAACAGGTCAATGGCACTTCACATGATCGACACGAGAGTCTCGCTGTGGGCGGAGGCCATAAGATCAAGCCATCAGTCTCGCCAAAGCCTGACTCCCTGCATGGTAGAGCCATCTCACGACCAGTCAATGGCGCCGCCGAACCTCCACCAAGCGATGCGCTCAATGATCGCTTTGCACGACTGCGATTGCAGAATGGCGGTACGTCTGGACCTCGACCAGACTCAAGAGGCTCCATCTCTTCAGTGCAGAGCAATCCCATCAGTATGCCCTCGGCCGCAGACTGGAACGGACGCAACTCCTTCGATGCGCTATCAAAGTCTACGACTCTACCCGGACGACCGCAAGGCCCAAGAGGAATGCAAAATGGCGGACCCGTACTACCTGCGAAGCTGCCACTCAACACAGAACTCGCTGCAGCGATGCCGAAACCTCCTAGTCCGACATACAGTCCAGCACGTAATATGCAAACCACTGGCAACATTGCGCCACCTCGACACACAGCCCGGAGCCTGGCTTCCAATGATGTGCGAAGATCTTCTATGGCATCAATGTCCTCTGCTTCGACACGTGCGCCAAATGGTAGCAGAGACAGCGGCGACTACTTTCCGTAGAGTGTGTCTGAAGGTGCCATACTTGGCTCTGCGCCTCGAGAAGCTACTCGACAGACGCTACGAGAGACAAGAGTCAGCAATGAGAGGCTGTTCGACTACCTCGAACGCTTCAGTGTCTTGCTAGTCGACGTCCGACCTCGATCGGATTTCGACGACGGTCACATCTTCGCCTCCAGCATTATGTGCATTGAGCCTATGACACTTCGACGGGGCATGAGTGCTGATGAGGTACAAGAAAGTCTGGTTCTCTCGCCCGAAGCAGAGCAGGAGATGTTCTTCAATCGACGGGATTACGATCTCGTCGTATACTACGATGATAATACACAATCCGAGACGTTCTTAACCCGACCACAGACCGATCGGGAGGCTGCACTGCTGTATCTGCATGAGGCTCTGACAGAATTCAGTCAAGATAAGCCTCTGCGGGAGCGACCGATGCTACTCATTGGCGGACTCGATGCATGGACCGACCTAGTCGGTCAGCAAGCATTGAGATCGTCCAACACGCTGGAGCGGATGAACGCCGTACGACCACTGCAGCGACGTCCGCCTGTCTTTACAGCCGGGTCCAGCTCACTTCGACTACCGAAGCGGCGAGTACAAGACTTTGCACCACTCGGTCAGGACGAAGAGCGAGCATGGCATGAGCGAGCGAGACAAGAGAGCGTCTCCGTCGTACCACAGGTTCAGCCCATGATCGAGGAAGAAGGCGATGGCGCGAACGACGAAGCCTCGCTGAAGCAGTACGAAGCCGCCATACAGGACTTCAACTCCCGCTTCCCTGACGCAGGCGCACTCGATCGGCAACCAGACTTCATGCGGTCACAAGTACCACAACGACCACCTCCTATACCGCCTGCGAAGCTGCCAGACTATCCCGTGGCACCGCCCGCATCGCAGTACTCCCAGATTCCCCAACGGCCAGCCCCAGCCGCACCACGCATGTCCTATACCGGCGTCAGCGACCGCTCAGCTTCTCAATCCTCCCTCCCAGCGAACCGTTCCGACCACCTCGCTCCCTACATACCCGCCAAGCTTCGCCTCCAAAACATGATCCTCCCGCGCACAGGCTTGATAAACTTCGGCGTAACCTGCTACATGAACTCCACAATCCAAGCCCTCAGCGCGACAACCCCACTTACAGCCCTCTTCATGCAAGACGACTTCCGTCGCAAAGTCCAAAAGAACTGGAAAGGGAGTAAAGGCGTTATGCCGGAGCTCTACAGCAATCTCATCCGCTCCCTCTGGAAAGGCGACGTAGAAGCCATAAAACCCACGACATTCCGCTCTTTCTGCGGTCGGCTGAACGCACAGTGGATCTCCTCCCAACAACAAGACGCGAAAGAATTCTTCGACTTCCTCACAGACTGCCTACACGAAGACTTGAACTCACACTGGCAGAAATCGCCCCTCAAAGCCCTGACACCCCAGCAAGAAGCCGCCCGCGAGTCGGCGCCGAAACTCTTCACCATAGCCATGGAGTGGGAGCGTATCACGCACCGCGATCGAAGCGATATCCTAGACCTCTTCGGCGGGCAGCACATTTCCCGTCTCCGCTGTCTGAGCTGTGGGTTCACGAGCTCGACGTGGGAGTACTTCATGTCCATCTCCGTTGAAATCCCCTCCCAAGGTCAAGCGACGCTGCAAGACTGCTTGAAACAATACACATCCGAAGAACGGCTTGAGGATGGCTGGAACTGTCCTAAGTGCAAATGCCAGCGCGAAGCCACGAAGCGGATCACAATCACCCGCGCGCCGCAGTTTCTGGTCATACATTTCAAACGCTTCCGCTCGACTTGGGGCGGGCGCTCGGCGGCGAAGGTGCACACGCTCATCGACTTCCCTCTGCATAGCCTAGATTTGCAGCCTTTCATGCTGCCGCCGCCCACGGCCGCGGACCAAGCTGCCGTCGCGCCACAGTACGCTCGTCTCGACGCCAGCATCACGCCGCCGTTCAGCTATGATGCGTACGCGGTTATCCGGCATCACGGCAACACGTTGGGAAGTGGCCACTACACCACAGCTGCGCGAGACATGGTCAAAGGAAGGTGGAGGGTGCATGATGATTCGAGGATGAGGGAAGTTGGGGTTGAGGGCGATGGCGGAGGGGAGAGGTTGCAGAATAGGGATGCTTATATTGTGTTTTATCAGCGGGTTGGACTGGAGGGAGTAGGAGGACGACTTTGAAACGAAGAGTCTGGTTCGATGACTTGGATGAGTTGATGGCATGGCGTAGCGTGGCATAGCGATGGGTTTGTCCTGTTAGCGATCTTGTAGCGAGTGAGGGGACGTACGCGTCTACGACATGAGGGCTCGTGGGCTCAGTGCCTCGCAGTATTCGGTCTTTCACACAGACTCATGCCATCCTGAAGTCTCCTGTACTTTACCACCCCATGGACTCATTCTGGCGCATGCCTCTTCTCGGCTAAAAGGTTACGGGTTCTTGTGCTACTACCAAGTGCACCACGCGTGTCGTTCCGCCTTCGTGGCAAGGTGGAGAGGCGGTGGAGCGTTGTGATATGAAGTTTATCTCGAGACGAGATGACTTTCCTCCTTGCAGATGTGACTAGATTTCCCATTGTTGTGACAACTTCTCCAGACCCGCAAAGAAGGAGGACGCGTTATCGAAACCTGCAGAACACTGGGACAAGGACTATGCCGCTGATCGATCGGGACAGCCAGCTTCCTTAGGGGCGCCGCGTATCAACACAGCGTAAGCGGAACTGTGGCGTGCCCGCGGTGCGGAACGTTTGTGGGCTTGGCTGTGATAGACTGGTATGTCAGTAGACCCCATGCGATCGTTCGACAGGACGAAAAAGAGGACTAGTGCAGAAATGTTGCGATGGAATTTCCTAGCCCGAGACGAAATATGCCCAACATCTAGTCTCTGATACTCGAATCTATCGAAAGTCGTCATCTAATGCAATTTTAGTCATCGTCATCGCCACCGCCCTGGCAGTTCTCCCCTTCTTAGCCCCACCGAAAGCCACGTGCGTCTTCGCAGACGCACACATCGTGACCGTCAATGCCCATGATCTCCCGGTCGCCCCACCGGAACCACGGGCGCGACGACTAGAAGTCGTCACTCCCCGAGATGCTCGGACTCGGCAACTCCAGAACCTCGAGCTCAGCTTTCTTCAGCTCGACTTCGACGTCGACTTTGACGACTTCGCGGTAGGCGACGCCGATTGCGCCGCCGGGGTGGTTGCGCGCGAAGACTTCCTTTTTGTGGGTTTGGTGCAGTTGCTCGGCGATAGTAAGGGCAAGCATGTCTGCTACGGCGAGGGTGACGGTCGTGGAGGTCGTGGGGGCGGAGACGGAGAAGGAGATTTCTTCTTTCTCGGGGATGGGGGTTGGGAGGAGGATGCTGTCCGCGCGAGAGTGGAGGAGCGGGCAGGCGGTGAAGTGGGAGTGAGAGCTCAGGGCCATGAGACGGGTCGAAGCCGGGATGTGAGGGAGAAGATTGAGAAGTTCGGGAGTTTTGCCGCTGTAGCTGACGAAAAGGACGATGTCGTGCTGGGATTGGAGTCAGTAGGGCACATATCGGCAAGTGACAGACAGGATGCTTACCTCGCGAATGTCTCCGAGGTCCCCATGGACTGCTTCACATGCATGCATGAAGCTGGCGGCCACTCCTAGAGACTTGCAGGTCGCCACGAACTTCTGCGCAATGTAGGCAGATTTGCCCACGCCAGTGACGACGAGTTTGCCACGCTTCTCCTGGCAATCCAGAACAGCTTGCACGGCATCGAGTAGACTCTGTTGTGCGCTGTTGTCGGTTTGATACAGATTCCTGATGGCTGCCAAGGCTTCAGCCTCGATCGCCAGAACTCTGGTTGCGTGGTTGAGGACGTCGCAAGCGTTGTCGATATCAAGCTTCATGCGCTTCGAGACATGGTCATCGATTCCATTGGGAGGTGTGAGAAGATCCCTCTCCGGACTGTGCGATCGTTCTCGCTTTGTCGAGCGTGGAGAGTCCATGATTGGTGTTCTCCTGTTGACGGTCGTGTCGATACGCCGAGGAGCCATATTGCGACGAGTGGTGCACAAAGTCATGTCTTCACGCGCCACTCCAGCCCTTTCACGGGACGTTCAAGTTAATGAAGTGAAGTAAAGAGAATCAGTGGCTAACGACACCAACATCGCCTACAATAAACACCTTCTTCAACACCTCTCAAAAGATTATGCACAACCAGTACCAGTACCAGACCGCCTGCATGCGAATCTAGCCCTGTCCTGTCTATGGCGCCATTCTAGTCCGCGCCAGCCAATCACGGCGCCAGACCCGAGAGCACTACCTGCTTGTATCGGTACGAGCGACGGTACTGGCTCGAGTCAACGCCGTCATCGATTACCTCCCCCAGCGCTGCCTGGCCGATGTTTGTCATCCACGCGCGGCGGGCGGCGGAATCGCATGCACTCGCGTCGCAGTGACCGGGATTGCACGTGCGCCGGAGGCAAAGCTCGGCCGATAAGCTATTGTGTTGCGGAGAATTTGGACGTGGGCTAGGCGAGATGGAGTTAGGTGGGCGAAGGAAGTTGGCGATGGAAGATGGGGATGGAGTTTGGTTGAGATCGCCGGATCTGTGGTCCGATGCGAGGTATGGCCGCCGGTTCTGAAGGCTTGGCGAAATGCGATCATCACTTGTCAACATCATTCTGCACTCATGCATAAGTTCGAATCACAGCAGCAGAGATGATGCGTAGTGCAAAAAAGACACCACTTCACACAGCTTGTGGGCACACGGTATGTATCATTCTACTCGCTTCACAATTCTTCAGGACGGTCGGCCAGCCAAAGAAATTCGCGGTCCAGAAAATGCATAGATACGCCATGCTATCAAGGTGAGGGGACGTCCACGTCTCGATGCTTGTCGAGGCTCGAGAGAAGAGACCTTGGAGAGTGCATCATAAGGGTGCGACATCGCCCATGGACACGGGCTGGCAAGTTCGTCCACTAAGCGCCCTGACAGTATGCTGGGCCGCATGGCACTGCTTCCAACCCAGCGGTTTCAAAGTCGACTACTGGGCGCGTAGGTAATACCTTTTCTCCGTCTGGTCAAGCTCTCGCTTTCCTCCTTCGGGTTGCAGCCTCCTCTCAATGCTGCGGTCTACATGTGTGGTGTCAGTAAGAGTTCCTAGAAGAGTCATGTTTCGTTGCCTGCTCTCAGATCTCTGTCTTCTCCTATTCGTCGCCGCTCCGGTTGGGGTGCTGGCAAAGACGAACTCGAACAACTACTTCATCAATCCCGAACAGCCGGGCGCGATCCACGACTATGGTTCCAACAATGTATATGTGCTCGGCAGCGTGATCAACCTACAATGGGCGACGAACTACACGGGTATGTCCCTCGCGCTCTGGCAGAACGACAACAGTAGCATCCAGACACTCAAGGACAAGGTGCTCGCATTCACGTCCTTGGCGTGGCCGGTGGATCTCACAGGGCTCTTCGACTTGAAAGATGGCGAAGGTGCGTCTTTTCGACTACTCTTCTAGACTATCGTGTCAGATCAGTCACTGACAGTCCTTACACTCTAGTGTTCTTCTTCCAGATCTTCGACAAGAGTGAGGGTAGCACAGGCAAAGAGTTCAGCAGCCACTACTTCAACATCACCGATATGGGTGTTGCGGCGGCTTCATCGGCTCAATCCTCAGCAAGCAGCACACTCATTCCGACATCATCATCAAGCTCGTCAACAATGGGGCTCACATCCTCGATCGCTGCGACACTTTTCACATCCTCAGCTGTGTCGACAGCAGCGACATCATCGGCTGCTTTGACCACATCAGCAAGGTCCACCATCACTTTGAGCTCGGAGACAGCTTCAGCGAGCGCAACAGACAGCACTTCAGTGTCTGGTGGCATGTCCAGCAACACCAGACTTGCCATCGGTTTCGGCGCCGGGCTTGGTGCATTGTGCCTCCTAGTCGGATTCTGGCTTGGATGGTTCTGTCTGCGGAGACGCCGCTCCGTAGGGCAAGCCACCCAAAGCTCGTCGAGTTATGACTTGTTGCAGATGTCAGCGAACGACCGATCAGCATTACAGCAGCCGCCGATCCGAACAACGTTTGAACAGCGGTACGAGAAGCCCGCAGGCCAAGTCTGGACACTGGAGATGAACGCTGTGCGAGATCCGCTGGAGCTGCACGGATACAGTGTGCGATGAGATAGGCTTTCTATGACTAAGCTATGAGTCCCTTCTTTGCTCCTAGGGTTTAGACCGAATTAAAGATCTCTGCTCTTACGGACTTGAGATTTGCTCGGGCCACTTCCAGCTTCGCCGCGGGGGCGATTTGCACCCGTTGCAGCAGTGAGGGAGCGCTGTTGTCACTGCGGGAATTTTAGACCAGTCTATACCTCTCAACAGGAATTTGACGAAGACTTTGTTCTTCTGGTGCCCATCAACGGGAAATTACGCGGCCCAAGTCCTGCGGATAACCCTTGTAACCTTCTAGAGCCTAAGAGGCAAGTCGTCCAAGGATCTAATAGCAGTTCGCTCAACGATTGCCCTGCACGACCACATTCTGCGGCTTGCCAGCAACGAACCCTTCAATGTTCTTCTTGATCGTCTGCCGGGTGTTGGTGATCGTCTGCTGGCTGTACCACGCGATATGGGGCGATAGGATGAGATTCGGTATCGTTGAATCGAGCAACACGCAACCCTCCTTGGTTGCAGGTTCAATCGCGAATACGTCTGTAGCAGCACCGCCGACTGTGCCGTTTCGAAGTGCTGCTGCTAAGGCTTCTTCGTTGATAACGCCGCCTCGTCCTACAGGTATGGTCAGCAAGGCCTCATCATGGATCGTATGCCAGATATCATTAACTCGAGAACCTACCGACATTCACCAACAACGCACTCTCTTGCATGGCCTCGAGTTCCGCAGCCCCGATCATGTCTCGCGTGCTCTCGTTCAGGGGCGTGACGAACACGAAGACGGTGGCGTCGCGTAGAGCTCGATCGAATGCAACGCGGCCAGGCCGAACTTCGGTAGCACCTTTTCTTTCTGCCGCGATCACTGTCATGCCGAGTGCTTTTGCAATCTTCTCTACATTGGCACCTGAGACGGTCAATCCTATTGCGCTCTTTACGCTTGGCCGTTCACTTACCTAGAGCACCGTAGCCGATGATGCATCTTGATGATCCTGATCAGTACTGTCCGCAAGATATGGAACGAAAAGTAGATAGACTACACGTACTATATCGAGCGATCTGTCAATCTCCTGCGTAGTTTTGAGCCTCGGAGAGACGACTTACCATCGTCTCCTCAGCGTTCGTCCGTGGGATATGCCTGAACTCCGCGTGCACCGTCTTCCTCTCCGGCCACTCCTTACCCTCCATGACCAGCTGGTGCATTTGTAGCACGTGTCGCCTCAGAGCATAGTACAACGCAAAAGCATGCTCGCTGACGCTGTCGGTGTTCTGCGCCGGTACTTTGCACAATGTCAAGCCTCTCTCGCGTACTGCATTGACATCGACGTGATCAACACCCGTGCCATTCGCTGCTAGTAGTCGTGCATTCGGTGCGTTGTCGAGTATTTTCCGCGTGACTGGCGTGCCCGAGAACATTAGAATGGTGGCATCCCGTAATTGCTCTGGTCTGCTTGTGGCAGTACCATCGCGGATGACCGTCAAGGTATGATCGAAATCGAACTCTGGGGGCTCGACCCAGGCGTCGAGGCTTATAATGTGTTGCTTGCACGCCATGTGTGGTGTGAAGAGGGTGATGGAGGAAGGGGAGTTGGTGATGTCGACTGTATATCTCCAGACCGCTCCGCTCGTACACTAGCTTCACAAGGACGATTCGTGTGGATTACAAGCAGTGACTCGTAGGGCGTGCACATGTCGTGGCTCACGTCTGCGTGGGTGTCGATTATCATTGCCCTCTGCTCCATCGTGCCCCACCGTGATACCGTTTGCGCCTTCACATGCAATACATGGTAGTCTCTAACTTTACATGTATATATATTGGATCCTGCAGCGTGGCTGCGTCAAAATTGCCTACACTTCTCCATACGTCTGGAACGGAGGATATGCTTCTGTCAGGACGACTGCGATAGTGGCGCTGTGCACTAGAGCAACTGGAAGAGCCTCTCAGGGCGGATGAGCTGATACTGGCGACTCGGTTCTCTCTTCTGCGTGACATATTGCAAGTGCGCTATCGTGGAGGTCTGCTTGAGAGCACAGGAGCGTATCCGACTATTTGCAGAAGCAGAGGTAGCACATAGCCACTGTTTGCTCATTGGGAGGTCGGATACTCGTTCTATTCAGTAGAAAAGCCAGCCTCTAGCAAGAATGTCGGATAGGGATCGATCTGGTGAGGCTCTTCAGTCACCGCGAATTGCGACTATATACTACCACACCCATATTGATCTATGCGCTACTCTACAGCTACGTTCGTATCATGTCATTCCCCTCTTCGAGTATC
>JAVRRP010000009.1:0-60495 GCA_036872775.1 Oleoguttula sp. CCFEE 5521
CCCTAACCCTAACCCTAACCCTAACCCTAACCCTAACCCTAACCCTAACCCTAACCCTAACCCTAAGAAAGGCTAGTATAAAGGTACTACTAAGGAATAGTAAGTATGGTTCATTTGATTATAACTCTAGGATGCTCTACATAGTTAAGGCAACATTATGTATGTAGCGTCTCTATTGCTGTCATAATATGTGTTGGAAGGCAGCGGTCGCAGGAATTCTACCCACTCGCCCGTGTTACCCGCTCGCCCGTAACGCACGTTAAAGGGCTCTGGCTACATATTACATAATCATTACCTCATTTCTGCCTTGAATTGAAGCAAGCCCATCCATTTGTTCTTCCTCCGTCTACCTCTCTCTCTCTCCTGATCAATTCTGCTCATGGTTGACGAGGTCCCGTGGTAAGTCAGTAGCACGTAGTCTTTGCAGTTCAAGTGTTCATTATCCTATGGTCGGCAGATGAAGCCATACCTGCTATTAGCACAAGGGTGTATATGGAGTAGGTGGTCGGATGGTTACCCGAGTCTCCTGTGGGTGCAATCGCTGTTCTACTACTTGCCAGTAGTCTTTCTGTCTAGCTTGAGGCTGTCTGTTGCATGTCTTGTGGGTCTTATGTGCCTTACGTGCGTTGCGTGCTCATCTGGGTGTTGAGACGACCTGTATTTATTGCGGAAGTTATTTGGACTGCATTCATATCTGGTGTCGAGTCCTTGTCATCTCGCTGCGTCCTGTCTCCCAGGAGGTAGGACAGATTGCCTCGTCTTATATCTGGTAGTTGAAGTAGCTGCCGGCGCTGCGTCTCCCATTACTTGCATCGAGTGAGGAAATGTTCTACCTTTTCCTTTCCCTGTCCGCATGCGAATTGGTTTGCCTCTGCGGCGTTCATGCGGTGTAGGTATCCGTTCAGCCGGCACATGCCAGTAAGGAGCTGTGCTAGTAGGCTTGCATGTCTACGCTCTAAAGAATCATGAAGAAGGCGGGTATGGGATCCTGGCAGACCTGTATCTATACGGCGGAGGTGCTGGCCAGAATTGGTGTCTCGTCCGCATGGGTTTGATCTTCTTCCTCTGCGCAATCATCAAGGTTGACTTGGCCGTTTTCCGCTGCGCCTAAGGTACACAGTCCTTCTCTTTAGCTTTTTGAGCCGCTACTTTTGCCTTCTGGCTAGGCCCAAAATCTTGGCTGTGTGGCGTCCGGTGCAGGCTCACCACATTCCTTCGTCCCCTTAGGCATTTCACTTCCTTGCAGATTTGCATAATGATCGATTGGCCAAACTGATGTTCTGGTTTGCTCATTGCTTATAGTGCGCCTTGCTCACTAGAGAGGATATGAATCTGCCGCCTCTGCGGACGTGGGATAAGCTGTAGCAAGCCCTCTGATATTGCTGCCAATGTAGCTGCGTGTGCGTTCTGTTCTGTTCGTCGGCCAATTGTAGATGAGTATAACGTGTCCCTGCCATTATACAGGATTGAGTCTGTGTCGTGGATAGCACTTCCCATTCCCACTATCTTGTTCCTTACAGATGAGCTCACAACAATCTGGAATGCCCGCTGTAGATTTTGCTATGTTTGGAGCCTTAGCTAGATCTGGCTGTATGCATGCCTGGAGCCGGTGTTCCCAAGGTACCATTGTGTAGTGTCTTCTAGTTTGTCCATGGCTGCGTTGTAGTACAGAGTCGCAACCCTCTGTGGGGGTGACACAACCCTTCTCACCTTTCTCTTCTCATTTAGTCTTGTCAGCGGATTGGACTCTGGCAGTGTGCGTATGTTGACCGAAAGCGTGGCAGCCCTCATGCTATGTCGCTCTTGGACCGTTCGTACACTTGCCTCTGCCTCTACTATAACCGTGCTCACAGAGCGGAAACAGCCTTTCATGGCCTAGGCTCCAATCCTCTGTACCCGGTTGAAAGCTGCCTTGGCTGTGTTGCACGTATGTGTCCATACACTTGATGTGTAGTCAACACTCGGCGTAACTGCAGCCTCAAACAGCCTTCGAGCTATCTTTGATGAGAGGGCGCGGAGTCGTTTTAGCGCTATAGCTACATTCAGGCATCTTGTTGCCGCGTTTGCTACGTGTTCCTTATACCGGAGTGCTGAGTCCATCACTACACCTAGGACGTTAGTGCTATCAACTGGTCCAATTGGCTTTCCCTTCACTGTAATTGCGTGTTGTCAATGCGGACCGGGCTTTGCGTGAGATGGATAAAGGCGGCATTGTCTTCTTCAAAGGTTGCTCCCCTTCGCCTCTGCCAGCTTATTGCTTCATTCACAACATCTTGATACCGTGCCGGTTGGAAGATGCGGACGTTCACGTGACCCATGCAGTGTAGTCGTCCACAAAGGCAATCGCTCCTCCGTTCTTATCAATCTGCCGCTGCATCAGATCCGCGTTGAAGAAAAGAAAAGAGTTGGTGATAGTGGTGCCCGCCTGCTGCAAAGCGATTCGTGTAGATACTTTGCCGTTGACTGTTACTGTTGCAGAGCGATTCGAACAGAACGCCTTGATACAGCCAACTAGCTTTGTAGGGATACCTCCGGCCCGAAGCCTTTCGGCGAGTTTTCTCCTTACACACTCCATTATATGCCCCTCTCTAAAAAGACCATGCTGAGGACCTTTTGGCTTCGCCATGCCTGGTGGACATGTTCCTGAAGGAGAATGAGCGCCTGTTCTGCCGACCAATTCTCCCGTGTTCCAAAGTGAGAATGTTCGTAGGAGCCCACAGGTCTCAGCTACGTATGAGAGTCTCTTAGTAACGGTTGCTTCCAGGAGTTCCCCCAAGGTATAGAGAAGGGAGATTGGTCGCCAGGCCTTGGCTATTGTGTAGTCGGCTTCAGCAGGCTTCTTCAACGGAATGATCTTTGCCGTCCTCCATTGCTCCCGTAGCTGGCCAGTCTCAATTGACATTTGGAAGATGTGGAGGACCCTCTCTTTTACTACCGGCCATACTTGATCCCATACTATGGCCGGCAAGCCGTCGTCCCCTGCTGCCTTCCACGGTTTAGCTGCAAAGACGTACCTCTCTACCTCTTCCATTTGAAGCCGAGGCATAGGTGTTGACTCCCTGTAAGGTCTTGGTCCCTCATCTTCAATAGCTAGCGGGAGGGGTGGAAAGAAGGTGGCAAGGAGTTCAGCTGACTGCTCCGCTTTGTCCCGAATAGTTGATCCGTCTAGCCGGCGTAGGCATGGTATCTGACTTGAACCCCTGCTACATACTGTGTCAAGGTACTTAGCAGCTTGCCAGATGTTAGCGTTGTCGTCCAGAAACTCATTCCAGTGCGTCTGTTGCTGCTACTGAATGGCATTGTGTTATTCCTTTACTGCCTCATGCGCCTGTCTTTCCAATTGAGGGTCATGGCAGCCTGCTCTGCGCCGAGTCTTTGTCTGACCTCTCCGGTAGGTATAGCTCCGTCGAAGGTGAGTCAGGTTTGTTGTCCACCACCGCTTTGTGTGCGGCGAGCACTTTGCGTACGGCAACGGCTTTGCTTCTGGGATCCACTCCTCTACCGCATTTCCCACTGCCTTCATCAGTCGATCGGTCTGCGTCTGAACGTCTCCAGTGTGTGGTGCATTTGCTAGGGCTGTAGCAATACGCTCTTTGACTTGTTTCCAAGCCGCATTCTTGAATTGAAACCTCGGTTGGGCGAGATGTTGTGGGGTCGTTCTATCAGAGTTGGTCCCAATGGCTTGACGATCGGAGCCATGTCCTGTTGCATGGACCTGGCATTGTATAACTACCGCTGCTAGCTCTTCAGATGCTAGTACCAGGTCGACTATGGATTCATGTCTTCCCCTTTGCGATGGCTTTGTTCCCCTTGGCAATAGACTGCGCAGGGAAAGTTCGTTCACAAAGTCAATAAGCACGTTTACCTCTCCCTGTCTTGCCGATGAGACGTTGTTGCCGCCCCAGAGGTAATCGTGCTGGTTGAAGTCGCCTACCAAAGTTGTACCCATGCGTGTGCCAATCCTGCGTTGTGCCTTCCCAATAGCCCTCCGTAGGTAGTCAATCGTCTGAAGAAGCGCCTCTGGATTTGCGGGTTCAACATCGACTTAGGCAATGAATGTTGACCGATCCGGTAGGTAGACCAGCGCTGCAGTAAGGTCTGGCGATTGAACCTGGACTTCCTCGCTTTCAAGGTCCTTGCGACTCCATAGCATGCTTCGCATTGCCCAGCATTCATTTGAGTGAGCGCCGTATGGCAAGAACAGCATTGACAGCTCCGATAGCTTTAGCATGCAGACCTAGCCAGTGCGTCTTTCAACCAGCGATAATTTGTCTTGCGCTGTCACGGCGGTGCCCCTAAACTCGTCTTCTCGCCTTAGTATCCGCAAGACATTGAGTGATGCTGTGCCATGAGTTATATACCGATTTGGTAGACTGATGGCAAGGTATGCTGCACTATGCATTGCAGGAGACCGCAGAAATTCGACAATACTTCCTAGAATACAGGATCTCATTCGAGAAAAAGGGACCTAGCGAACAGAGCACAGGCAGCGCGAAAAATTTCAGCGGGCGGTACGTTGTCGAGATTGACTTGCGCTTCTGCCTCTGATTGCAGCAGTCTTGGCTTAAGGATTTGGGGATGGCAAACTTACAGTCGCGCAGCTTAGGCCCTCGAGGACGATAGCTTCATTGTCATCGGCAGCTTGTATAATCACGCTTGTAGAAGCCTGCTCGGCCGATGCTGGTAGACGCGAGGTTGCCCAATCCTTCAAGTGGGCTACTGAGCATAGCCATTGGGATGCTGTCTTGTAGACATTCTTGTCTTGGTCAGTCCAGCTGTGAGCCACGAGTCTGTCAGTAAATCTAGTTTTGCCTCTAGACTCTGGTAATCACGTGGCAATATCTTTATTGAACCAGGGATCGAGAATCAAGTGTCCTGATGCCAGTTATTGATTAATCTTCTAAACAGCTCGGCCATTTAATCGCCTATCGTAAGGACTCTTGTGAGGACACACATCGAAAATGGTCAATAAGGTGGTTGACCAAAAGACAATGAGCACACTATCTCTAGATACTTGGGCCTCGCCTCTTCTGCGGTGATCTATAATATTGTGGAATCCTTACCAGGAATGTGTCTGCTCCTGTCTAAAAGGATTTTACCGAGCACTTCAGATGCAGATATTGTAGCTGCGTACATGTACCGCCTATGTTTCAAATCAAGGTCAGACAAAGGATACGCAGCGACTGCGAATGGTCCCTTAGTGGCGAGACGCAAGGATCCTAGAAAGTCTCGTTCTGTAAGTTTCATCCTTATGAGAAGGACCGGTTGAATTAAGGGGTTCATTTTGCCGACCTGTTTACTGCCTGTGTTACCACCATCGTCAATTGCGTCTTCTGTGAGCGGCCGCCGATGTTCCAAGGCATCACAAAGGTTTTGGTCAGCTTGGTCGTGCGTGCGCCCCCGTCGTGCGAGGTGCTATCTCAATAAGCATTTCGTGGGATGGTGCTTCTATATTATTCTACCCAGCGATGCTGTCGTTGCCCTCTGCCTCGTGTGCAATGCGCCAGAGGTAATCGTCAAACCTCCCTAGCGCCATGTTCTCTTCATTGCCGTCAACTCGCTAGACCGGGCTAGATTTGCCCGTGTCAGCCCAGCTACGATTATGCTTTTGTTGGCCGCCCGAGCACGGCGGAAGCCAGTATGCCTGGGACGGCTTGGTTGTCGTTCGCCTGCGGGTTTAACCCATGGTGAACGCAGTCATGTCAATCCTCAATACGTCTTACTGCATGTCGTCCGTAGCGACTCGTTCTCGCCGTCTCGGACCGCCAATTTATATGCCTTTTGACAGTGGGCACGATCTCACGGGGTCGGTGTGCTTTAGAACTTCTCGATCGCCATGAACCAGTAGGTCATGTCGATGACACTCTCCGACACGCCCGGCACTCACTCTCGCACCATGTCTTCGGACATGCCGGAATCGGTCTAAATGCAGATACTCTCCTCCTACGTTCTCAACCCTCGATATACCACGAGCGCTCGTGATACCGTCAGTATTCCTCTAAGTTACTAAAAAGAAGGTGTCGCGTCTGCGGTCGACCTAACCTGCAGTTTGCAGCACAGAGGTGCGCTCTCTCGTCTTTTGGAATTCCATAAGAGAGAACAGGATCACGTGACCGTGATCTCACAGCTCTCAAGGATTCCTTAGAGAGCGAGGGGATCAGATGGATTATAGCACGAATCTCCTTGTATATAAATATAGACTTTCCTATAGCTAAGAGCTTCGTGCTTAACTTATGTATTAGGTTAACTTATTAGAATAGCCTTCCCGAGCCCTTAACTTACTAGCTAAATAAGAACGTATCTATCCTATAAACTATCTTCTACCTAGAGCCTCCTACTTGCCGCAATTGTTACGTTATGGTAGGGGGCGAATAGAAGCTACCTAGGTTGCATTATAAAGATATTTAGCAAATAGGATATCTAGAGTCTTATGTTACGGCGTACTACGGTACGTTATAATACACTCCTTATATAGCGTCTCTATATGTGGATATAGCCGTTAAGAGGTTAGTAGTCGTGTAGAAGTAAAGGGTGTAACAATGTGGTTAAGCTAAGTTAAGCACGAAGCTCTACTATCTACTGTAAAGACTGTGAACTATATACCTATCCTTGAACAAGGACTTGTGTGGCTCACCCTGATCCAAGTGAGCGTGTTCACTGCTCACGGATCGGTGAGACTGATCACTGAGCGACTGAGCAGATCGCCCTGCTCAGTCACGTGACCAGGCTAAGCAGTCTGCGCTCACGAGTGTTCGGGTCGCTACGTTATAGATTGGCGTCCGATCGGCCAATTAAAGACGTGTTGCTGCACGGAACCGTAACAGTTAGGTAGTAAGGTATTTTATTGAATTACGTAGCAAAATTACTAGCCTTTATACTTTGATATTTATTATTAGACTAGTTTATTAGAAGTGAGTACGGTACGGCCTTTTAACTCTTATAACCTAGTCTTAGAATATGATTGAGTTTCTCCTACCTAATCTACCGCTAGTAGTAATAACCTATAATATAATTAGCAAAATTCTTATAGTAGCTAAGGTTAAAGGTATGAATTTTGCGTATTAATAGGTAGGCTAATTGCTAGGTCTTCTATAACGGAACTTACGGTACTCTCGTACTTAATATATAATATAGTCGTAGTAGGTAGAAATTTCAACCTTTCTCCGAGAAATATAATCGCAATTTAACGGTCCTCTCGGGATCCTCGAAGTGCTCTTCTATAATCTTCTATATAGACCTAATCTTTATCGATTTCTTATAGGTTCTTACCTACGCTATACAAGGCAGTTAGCCTACCTAAAGAGCTCTACTGCATAGTAGTATTGTTACCAAGCGCCGGAGGCTTAGGTTAGTCCCGCGTATGCTTAGATTACGATTCTGAAACCACTTTGGAAAGGCTAGCGTTACCGCTACTAAGATGGCCTATGGTCTAGGATTATAACATTGCCTTGGAGAGTCTCCCTATCGCCCAAAGCAGCCACAGTATCTACAATCCTATAGCTCATGACCTCATCCGACGCCTAGTGGCAAGGACCGTTCCTAAGCACATATCCAGGAATTGTCGTGCATCGTGAAGGGCTTCCCGGTATATGCAATGGGCGGAAACATTTGCCGCACAAGGAGGTGTTCACAACACAAACCGCCGCTCCCATTTGATACTTGCTTAGCATGAATGACACTAGCTCTTCCCGTACAGACTAGGAGATGCACGAGTCAGAGTGATGTAGTCCGTCCATTGCATGGTAGATGTCATAGCGCGCTGGTCCGTGAGGTGGCTTGCACCTCTAGAGCTTTCGCCATGGCATGCGTGATTGCAAATTGTTAGCATCAGCATTGATCACAATAACGGCAGAAGGAAACACCAACCGGGCCAGACTACAGCCATCTCAAGCATTGTTGCTGTGATGCGTAGGATCTTACTACCATAATTGCATGTGCCAAGGTTGACGTCGCGCTGCAGAGGTGTCAAGCTGCTGCAAATCCATTGTAAGAAGAGTTTCTCGCCGGAACTGCTTAATCTCCATGCTCTCGCAAATGTTCTCAACCCTGCGCACAAGATCCATGTCTTCTCTTTCCAGTAGCATGATGGCTGGGACGGTTGATAAGTCGATGCGATCACGACCGAGAACACCGAGGTAACGACCAACACGCTCTTGAACCGTACATGCCCACTCGGCCAAGACTTGACTGCAATGAAAGAAGCACATGGCTAATTGAATTAGTAGCTCATGAGCAGTGACATCGGCATAAGTAAGATTGTAGCTGCAAGCTATGTATAGTGAATCAGCGGCATAGAATGCTGCTTTCCTCAGGTGGCGCTCTCTTCTTGTGCTCGCCTGCTCCCTATAGATCTTGGAGGCTCGTCGCTGAGCGATCGTCTTCTTACCACTTGACTTGACGTCTTGATCATCTTGTGAAACAGAGCCGGTATGCTGAACAGTTGCCGAGCCTCGTACAGGTTCGTCTGCCATGGCATCGAAGTCACGCTGGCAGGATGCCTCCTTCGTGCAGCCCAAATCACGAACAAGCGCACGAACGCGAGGTCAAGCAGCGGAATGCTATCCGCAGATAGCGACCCCAGACCGAACGGATTTGCAGTGAGCCATGTATTCAGTGCATGCCCAATGTGCGAGAACATGGACTCTGTCCTCTGAACCGTCCACTGCCGTCCATGATGTCGGCTGTGGATCTGCCATATGTGATTGTGTGATGCATTTATCAGTACCAGACATCCAAATGTGCTTGGTCTGAGTTCAACGTCGGTGTTGGCATCCTCCGCTTCACCCTTGAGCGCTCTCGGCTGACCACAGCTGCTCGTCGCAAGATAAGTTCCAAAAGCACTTCGTAATTCATAATCGTCGGTGTTTGATGATAAGCGGTAGTCAATAGGCTGGAGATAGTGAAGATGGCGAAAAGTGTGCGTTTACGTTTATCTGATACCTTCAATTCCGGCCATTGAGTCTGTAGATCGACCTCTGTGATCCTGGTCGAGGTAATGTCCATTGAAGTGGCTTCCACCTCATCGGTCATAGTCACGTCCCCAAAGCCTGCATGCCCATCGTCGGCACGATTGCCAGAATGAGAGGATCTGGATGGTGGTTGCATAAGATCTGCGGCTCTTGTGAGGCTCACGAGTGCCGCGCAGGAATTGCTTGCAATTTTTGCAGAGGTCTTGTCTCCACAGTGATGGCCATATATGACATTGAGAAGCATTGCTGTAACCAACCATAGTGGAGTGTGGTGAGATGGTCCCTCACTTGCGAAGCCACCATTAACAGCAGCAGGCATATTCCCTCTCCTACGTCTCTCAAGATAGAGACCAATCATCTTCTTCCCAGCCTTGAACATTTCCTTCGATGCTACATGCTCATATTCGTAAAGGGCACCTATCGCAGCCATGGCTAGGATGAGACAATCTCCGCGACCCACTATGCCATTCTGCGCAAGGTTACCACTCCTACTCGGTGCACGAAAGTTGCTTGCACCATCACCTTCCTGCACTCCCGGCTTTTCTGCTTTGCTTGAGCTCGTCAGCCTATCTTGCTCTCTTCATATCTACAATGCCTCTCCCAGAGAACCTGCTCAAGAGTCTGCTTGCCTTGAAAGCGCCCACCGCAATCTCCCTGTCAGCAGACGGTAAGCGTGTCCTCTACAGCACAAACCTATCATGGGCTCCCAAGAAGGGCACAGATGCCCGGTCGACTCTCTGGCTGGCAGATACATACGCCCCAACTTCAGCTCGCCAGATCAGCTCAGGTCTCTTCTATGATACTGTGCCCGTGTGGTCGCCAGACAGCGAGCATGTTGCGTTCGTCTCCGACCGCGCCAAAAGTGGCGAAAGATCTGCCCTCTATGTCATGAATGTTGTGCAGTGTGGCGAAGGCGTAGCAGTCACGGACACCAAGTTCGAGAAGCCCATCAGCAAGGTCAGCTTCTCCCCTGATGGTAAGAAGATCGCTTTCTTGTCGGCGGACGAGAAGACGCCGGAGAAGAAGAAGCGCGACGCGGAGAAGCACGACGCAATGGTATTTGGTGAGGAAGTGCCGTACCCGAAATTGAGAGTGACAGACTTGCAGACGAAGGACGTGCAGAATCTCAGCAATGAGAAAGGACACGTTCTTGACTTTGACTGGGACGACAGTGGGAAGTCGATTGTGGAGGTGGTCACTGCGCGGCCGGATTTTGAGAGTCATACAGGGGTTGTGGCGGTAGAGCTGGAGGGCGGGACAAGGTCGACGCTGGGTAAAATCAAAGGGTTCGCATCGTCTCCCATATGGGTGAGAGACGATTTCTACTTTGTTGGGCCCGTCGCGGAGGTCAAGGCATGCTCAGGGTATTGCGTCTACACTGCCTCAAGCAAGCAAGCAAACGACAGATTCACCAATGTTGAACACGGCGAATCCGACTGCGCGAGAGATATCGTCAAGGCGGGGAAGGATGCATTCGTCAGGGTTCATCATGGGCTTGTAGACAAGATCTACCACGTTACTGGCGAGCCTGTTTTCGAGGTGCAAAAGAAACTCCTCTCCTGGCACGTTGTGCAGAACAAGGACAGCACCACGATCCTAGCACTTGCGTATGGCGATATTCACAGTCCGCCCGAAGTCCACGCCATTGCCTCGTCCGCCTCCTCCAAGGAACCCGTAACCCCCTCGACCCACGGCTCTACTTCCTAAGCACACCTTCGGCACTGCAACACTCATCGAAACCACTACCTTCGATGGAAAAGAAACCCTCGACGGCCGCTTCCTCGCACCACAATCAAGCAGCTTCCTCTCCTACCCTGCAACATCTCCCGGCAAGACCGTCGTGATCATCCACGGCGGCCCCTACTACCGCCGAACCAACGCCTTCGATGCCCAATTCTTTTTCTGGACTCCCTGTCTACTCGCAGCTGGGTGCTCAATCCTCATGCCCAATTACCGCGGTTCCTCGGGCCGCGGCGAGCGATTCGCAGCGTACTCCGTCGGCGGCATGGGAAAGCACGATGAACCCGACATTGTGGCTCTCACACAACACGCCATCGAATGGCTTAGCGGACAGGGAGAACCTGATCATGGGCGGCTACAGTCAAGGCGGCTATCTGACTTACCTGTCTGCCGTGCGGAATGGACTGCACGGGAAAGGGTGGAAGTTCAAGGGCGGGATCGCAGGCGCGGGCGTGACGGACTGGGCTACGATGGGTATGTCTTCTGATGCTGGATCTTATGCGACCGGACTTCTTGGCCATAGTCCGTGGAGTACGGACAAGGCGGACTGCAGTGATCGGCAAGGCTCCGCGATCTGGGAGATGAAGGGCGCTGTACAGAAAGGTGGGGTGATTCCGCCGATGCTCATCTTACATGGGGAGAAGGATGTGAGGGTGCCGCTAGAGCAGGCGCAGGGATTCAGGGGGGGTCTGGAAGCAGCGGGACTGCCGTACGAGTATGTGGTGTATCCGCGGGAGGACCATACGTTTGCTGAGCAGGAGCACGTGAGGGATATGTGTGAGAGGGTTGTCAAGTTTGTCGATAAGGTTCTAGCATCGACTCGACTTGAGACGTAGGAATTGAAGACAACTCAAGCAGGATTTCATACATACGGCCAGCGATCTACATACCTCAACCTCCGACCACTACAACTTCGACTTCGAATGCTCCCGATCCAACTGCAGCACATCCCTCCTCGTGATCCCAAGCTCCTTCGCCATCTCATGAGTCTGCCTCTTCTGCCACTCAATCTTCTCATACATCGCCTTCCCGCGCTTATTCTCATTCTTCGCCAACTGCATCAAATGCACCTCATCTGGCCCATCTACAATCCTCATCGTCCGTCCATGCGCCCACATATTCGCCAACGGCGTGTCCTGGCTCACGCCCGCACCGCCGTAAGCCTGTATAGCGCGGTCGATGACTTCCAGCGCCATGGAGGGAATCTGCACTTTCGCTTCGGCGATTTCTTTAAGAGCGTGCTTGGCGTCTTTGGAGTCTATGACGAGTGCGGCATTCAGGACTGTCAGACGCGCGGTGTCGATTTCGATGCGGGAGCGCGCAACGCGCTCCATCATGATGCCGTGTTCGTGGAGTTGCTTGCCGAAGGGAGTCTTCTTTCGGTCGTTGATGCGAGCTAGGAAGTACTCGAGCGCTTTCTCTGCGGCGCCGATGCTGCGCATGGCGTGGTGAATGCGGCCAGGGCCGAGACGACCTTGGATGACTTCGAAACCACGACCTTCGCCGAGACACATGTTGGAGGCGGGGACGCGGACGTTGTTGAAAGTTATGTGCCCGTGGCCGTGCGGGGCGTCGTCGAAACCGTAGACGGAGAGCATGCGGTGGATTTTGATACCTGGAGTATCGGCGGGGACGAAGATGACGGATTGTTGCTTGTAGAATGAGCTGTTGTTGGGGTCGGATTTGCCCATGACAATGTAGATCTTGCAGCGGGGATCACCGGCGCCGGAGGACCACCATTTGGAGCCGTTGAGAATGTAGTCGTTGCCTTCCTTGACCATGTTGAGGGTGATGTTTGTGGCGTCTGAGCTGGCTACGTCGGGCTCTGTCATGAGGAATGCGGAACGCATCTCGCCTGCCAGGAGGGGCTTGAGCCAGCGATCCTTTTGCTCCTGTGTGCCATACTTGGCAAAGACCTCCATGTTGCCAGTGTCTGGTGCAGCGCAGTTGGTTGCCTCGGAGGCCACTGAACTCTTTCCGAGGTACTCAGCCATCAAGCCGTACTCCAAGTTGCTGAACCCAGCTCCCTCTTTGAAGTGGTTCTTGGGCAAGAACATGTTCCATAGTCCAAGTTCTTGGGCACGCTTCTTCAGGGTCTCGATGATAGAAGGGTGTGCATTGAAACGCTCCTTCACGCCTTGACCAACTTGTTGAGCGACCAGGACATCGGCAGGGATACATTCTTCCTCGACGAATCTTTCGACCTGTTGTGACGACTCGTCAGTCTCGTGGCGTAGGCATGATCGTTCACGTAACTCACAATGTCCAACGTCCTCAACGCCCTCTCGCTGACATGACTTCTCGCGATCAACGGGATCTTCTGGCTCGCCCTCTGCTGTACCGTAGCGCCTACAAGTAGCGCTTCCGATGCCTCCTCCTTCTGTTTTCGGATGCTATATGGAACAGACATGATGGGTGCACGGGAATTGAGAATATTCCGATTGGTTGACCTATGAAATTGTGTATGAAAGACTGGAGACTACTCATATACAGCCAGCAATTGAAGTTGACCTGTGAGAGCCGAGGATGAAGTCAGTGACCGAGGGTTCGAGTCAGGCAGGTTTGCCGATGTTTAGCGGGTGCATTGCGGTGATGGCCTACATGCAAGTGCCTGCAGACAAATGGTAAGGTAGTAAGCCTGCCCGACTGCATGAGCCCTGCGATTAACAACAGAGAGTCAGCAATGCGGCTCAACAAGGCACCTTACAGCCGCTGTTCGCCCAACACCCCTAGGCTACAACTATGTCGTATGACGGGAATGGACACGGGCTTGATGTAGATGTGCGTTCTCGATGTGTGTGTAGACAGTAAACAGTAGGCTCTGTCTGCTGGTAAACTTCGAGCACGACGCCTCCCGAGTGTACCAACCACCATATGCCCAATGCAATCCATGCCCTGTACCCAGACTTCACGCTGAAAAGCAAGCAAGCAAGTCGTACCTCTCGCATGTCGTCTCCAAGTCGGATTCTCAACCTAGCTACTACCACCACAAGAGCACTCGCAGCAGAGCCAGTAGAACAATGACCACATTCAAGCATCCTCATCGCTATCCGCCGCACTCCCCGCCTCCCCATCCTCATCATCATCGTCAAACATTTCCTCATCCACGTCGCTCCCAAACTCATCCCCACCCTCGCTGTCCGACCAGCTGAATGTGTCTGCCACAGGCTCCTCTTTCTTGAACGCACTTTCATGGGTAGGCATCTCGAATCCGGTCGGAATATCCTCCTTACTCCTCTCCCGACCCTGCTTGACCCTCTCCTTGTACGCCTTCGGATCCAACCTCAACATCACTCCGGCATCCACGTTCGCTGGCGAGCTAACCTCTGGGGGGTTGGGGTTAGGGTTAGGGTTGGTTCTTTGCGACAGAGGAAGACATCGCTGAACGCAACTACGACGTAAGCCGGGAACCCCGCGGACTTTAAGGGTACGCTACGCGCCGAACGGGCACGGGCCCTAAGAGGGGACATGGTGTTACGATTCATGCTGCTTCAGCAGGAAGACATGACTCGTCACGACACGTCGCTCACTCACTCCGTGGTGAGCGGCATGCATCACGTGACAAGGATCACTCGCTCACTCGTGAGCTGGCGATCGAACCGCGATCACCACATGCATGGTGAGACGCACACGCTCACTCACTCACGCGTGAACGCGTGAGCGCAACGACTCTCATAGGTATATAGCGATCGAGAGATGCCTTCTGCTTCTCTCGTGTTCAACTCATTGTTCATAGTGACTGATTGGAATCATTCTACCCAGACCACTTGTACCAAGTTAGCATCCCTCGTTGCCCTCTGTACTCCAGCTCGACTCGCTCTCTAAAGAATACTCTGACCCTTGTCACTTACGACTCAGGTCGTAACATAAGACTCCGCGAAACATGATCTGGTAGGAGTGAAGTTGAAAACCTATAATTGGCGGTATTAACAAAACAATTGACTGTTCAGTTATTAGACGGCAACTTTTGGTACTACTGGGCTACAATATAGAGAAACAGCTAAAGAGCGCTATGTCCTGAGAACAGTTCAATAGACTTACGAGAGAAGTTTTCCGAGGGCTAAATCGTGAATCTGGCTCGTTACTAAGGGTAGCTCGCTACCTAGGGATGGACGTTAGTTGAGTTAGGTAGTCTTAATCTAGTGATCTTTTGACGTGCATTAGCGCGAATAGCGAGTACGCTATATCGTCCAGATTATGGTACTTTCCCTATAGTGAATTACTATAATATTGCCAGCGCCGGAATCAATGCGGCGCAGTACCTACGGTTCTAGAAGTTTCTACTAGCCACGTCATAAGGCTTCCTCGCTGCTGCCTAGTACAACCATAGAGAAAATATGCTTACACACTACATCTCCCTGTCATCACCGTAGAAAGTACAATGTCTGATCAAGCCAGTCAGGTACTGGCCCAGGAACTCCCTACCAGCGTGCCGAAATCATTCCGTGCCCCTAACTGACCGTAGTGAGATCCCTCGCACCACCCTCCAGCATCGTGCACGCGGCCGAAGATTCGTTGGTGCTTGCAAGGCTTGCACAACCCAACTAAAGAAACAAATGCACGACAAGATAGGTCAGTTGTAGCAAGCAGTCCGAATCGTACGGCCGGATCAGAACCTTTCAGATGATCGGCGGTATGAGAGGCATTCCCGTGGATAGCTGAAGCGATCAGCGAGCAGTCCCCGCGTGCACAGTGATGTCAAGGGGTCGGCACGCTGAGCTTCGGAAGAACCGCTTGCGGCTCCACTGATATCAAAGCTAGCTGCATGCGGCGCGACTTCGAGCGCCTAGACCTTCGTGCACCACCTATGAGAAATTGCTTCGCCACGGTTCACCAGATTTCGAGTAATCCTATCGCTTCGTACATTGTGGCCTTGACCTAGAGTGCAGCTTGCAAAGAGGTTACTGGGACACGTCTCTAGCGTGGTAAGTGCAGGAGCATCAACAGGTGATCATCAGACCTCCGGATAACACCAACGGCAGATCATTCTGTGCCGTGAGTAATGTAGGGCCGAATTGGAGCGATCAGTTCGATCTAGATGTGCCGCCATCTCCTCGCTTAGGTCCAGCCCTGCCAACCTCGGCCGCTATCGAATTCTCAAAATGCTGCTATCGCCACATCACAGTGCATGGTAATCCACCCAACGTCGGGTGAGAGTCGCATGCGATCGGTCAAGGCTTGCCAGAATTAGCCTAAAAAGCGCATGAGAGTGTGCTTTTCAGCAGCGGATCCAATCTGCAGGTCGTAATCCATCGGACTGGCTCTTGAGAGGATATGGCCTATTCACTGGGAAGGTTGCGGTCGTTTGACTACGTCGAGAACAAAGAGTCACGTGAGACGGCAAATATCCCTACGCACAGAGACGCCCTGTGTTGCGAGGCAATATTACTCTAACACCTTATCTACAGAGATAACGGCTTAGGTAGATTGTAGTAAAAATGTGTTGTTCTCTAGTCATCTCCCTGCCGGGTTGAGAGTCTGGAACTCGCAACTAGCGGTGTGCGGTGCTCTCTTGATTGACTCATCGCTGCTTCGAATGATCCGCCTGTATTGTTGAAGACATGGCACGCATCCCGCCGCTAGACGACTTCCCACTACAGAACAAGTATTTTATGACCTCACATTACCATGGCTCGATTTGCCTTCCATTCGACACCCTTCCTTGGTTTTCCTCGACTTGGGTGGCCTAACAAGCAAGAACTGGAGCATAAAACTGCGGCTTCATCTTGCGTTTGGCACAGACCTCGCTCCATTGAGGTGTTCCACCACAGCGTCGGTTCTGCGTCTCGAACGAGGAGCAGAGATGGCTAGACTCGTTTTGATTGACGTAGCTTGGAAGATCATGCTTCTGTTCAAGCGCCTCAACGGACCGAATGAAACAACGCAATGACTGAGCGGACGCCATGCGATCGCACATTATGTAAGGCTGCGACAGCACCTCCAGCAGAATGTCCCGTGAATAGCAATTCGCGATCAGCCTGTCGTAGCATGATGTTACGCTCTACTGCCTGGAAGATGTGATCCCTAATCTTTACAGACATGTGCTTCGTAACAGCGAGAGGGCCTTTATGAGCACTAGCAGGGTGTAGAATGTCCGCTATCTGTTCAAATCTCATTAGTCACGACATTCGAAGCTTTCTGAATCAGAGACATGCTCACTAGAAATTCGCCCGCAGGTTTGACATCACCGTCCAGATTCACTATCCAGTCCATCAAGCACACAGTCCCGCGTACAGCAATGACTATTAATGCCCGCTGTGAGACCAACTCGTAGTCATGATGGAAGCCTTCACTATACCAGTAGTGGAAGCTTTGGATATCTGTTCAACGGTCGCCAGTACCTCAGCATCAGAAGATCCCGTAGTCGATGATTGCACTGTTGGCTTCAAGCTGCCATAGGCGTCGTTAGAACATCTTGCAGCGATCTGTACTAGTCGCCTTTCCACGTTGTCACTATGCAAGCACTGTTAGCATAGTCAATAGATTTCGTTACAGAGTCGGTACAAAGCATGTTCCCGTGTGTTTCGAGGTAGGACTCTATTGCTACACGCCTGGGCAACCTCGTCCAATCCATCGAGAAGTCTAGACCACGCTCCTAAATAACTATACCCTTGGTTAGGGGTGTTTAGAGCTTAATGGTTGGCCCCTCACCTTGATTCATGTCTTTGGTCAAACTGTCGTCGATCACCTCTAAAATCTCTCTCACGTTCGGTGAGGCGCCTGCAGACACACAAGATGCGGTATGGGGTACTACACCGGTTGATCCGCTGAGTTTTCGCTCGCTCCAATGACTGTCCTGCGCAATACGCGATTTCGCAAGATCAGTCGTCCAAAGAGCTGGAGCGTGTGATTGCCTACCCAGGCATAACAGTGGCTGGTACACTGTCTGACTCTTTCGAAGCGTTGAGAAATAGTGAGTCGTTCCATCATCAGATCGTGAGCTTTATTTAATGCTATAGTGCTTCTGTGGTGGTAAAAGTCGATGCCACACCTGACTGGTTATATTTCGAAAGGCGTCAACTGCGATTGTTACAAAAGAAGCGTATTTATTGTTGAGTGTGGATTTCACTACTTACTACCATTCCTGTTAAGCTAACTTAGCTCGCACTGCGAATCAGTCGGAAGGTGCGGGGTAGATCCCGACTGTAAGTTGCACGCGAACTGTTGAGAGAGTGAAGAAGTGGGGTGGCGAAGTACTTCCTCAATGCACTGTCAGACGGCCTTCTCGAAGCAGGGGTTAGGAAATCGCCTGCCTTGATCTAACGCCCGAACATTACTGGAAATGGAGTCTGCAGGACGTATCGAATGGAATCAAATTGGAACGTCGAAGCAGGATTGTTCCAAAGAACTCACAGAATTCTACTGGCATGCGCTGGAAATCGAGGTCGCCGATGCGATATGTTCTATGAACTATGTGTTGCAATTGCGTAAGGAAAGATCAGATGCAAGCTTGACGGTCGATAGCATCGAGCATAGAGTATCGCGCCGCATGGCTCCGCCCGCGATAGCATGGAAACCCACTGACGGCGAATGGGACGAAGAGTCATTTGATCGATTCCTGGAAAGTGTTAAAAACTGCATCCTGGACACTCAAACCGAAAACGAGGACTGCATTCTCGCCCGTGCGATGCTGAACGGGCTTGGCATACTAGACATAGACGAGGTCATTGAGTATAGGCGATTATTCACTCCATCGCAGGCGGATCCTCCGCGCTTCGAGAAAAGAGCCGATGAGCTCACCGGGAACATCGAAGTGTCACAAGTACTGTGCAATAGCTGTAAACTTGCTATCCGCGGTTTGGCGTGGGAGTGTGCTCTGCATTGCAAATCAGAAAGTCTGCCCGCTGACCATTCGGGTGTGCTACATATCTGCGGACCTGCTACTCGGAGGGTGAACACCCTAGGCAGCACCTGGTCCGCTCACCGCACTCATATGCTGTGTCGCCGAAACTGCGAGCTGTGTTGAGACCTGATGACTTCTATTTTTTGCGGGAGCAGATTCAAGCGCAGCAGGACGCTGTCGACATAGAAGAGGACCGCAAAGCGATCGGCTTCGTAGGCGCTACACTCCTCGGTACCCTAGCGTCGTTCTTCACGGCTCGCTTTCCGCTCGGCAATGTACATAGTCATATCGAGTTCGGGCCCTTGATATTTGAAAATGGCGTTGAAGATACCAAGGGCGGCGTACGCATTTCAGCTCGTCAGTCTCTCTCTCTTGGCCGCAGCACTCGTCCAAGGCGCAAAGGCAAGACGCTGGCGCTCGATCCGCAAAGACGGCTCTTCGAAGCAGAAGTAGTAGGATCGCCTCACCGGACTCAGGCCGTTATAAAACAGATTCTTGCTGGTGCCTTTGCTGGCTACCATCGCAGGCTTCAACCTCTTGAGGATTTGCTGATTAAAGAGACCCTCAGCTGTGCTAGAAAATGGAGAGAAAAGCCCGTCGCAACACGGCAAGCTAAATACAATAGTGTGATGAAACTTGCCGCAAATATCGTGACGTTGATGAGAATTGGCTTTGATGATGCTGTGAAGCTGTTCCTCGGCCGATTCGTCGACGCTTTGTTCGATACTAATACTACTCTCAGCTGGAATATGTACAGCAACAACTGTCAGCACTTTTGTGATGCCTTACTCCACTATTCCGAATTCGGTACTGTGTTTCTGACGGCTGAGAGCATGCAGAGCTTCGCCAAAACAGAACACAAGCTCCATGGCCATGACTATCTTATCAGCTTCAGGACAGAGACACAGCTCCGGAAGGCTATAGACGCAAGCAGTCTTAGTATTGGCCCACTGAGTTCGTTTTTGAAGCAGTTGCATCATCCATAGAACGTTGTTGATCACCAGATTCCGGGTGGACCCCCTAGACACCCCTCGTCTTGTGCAAACCTATTCGCCTGGATCTGCCCAGATGATGACTGTAGTCTAGCTGATCACGCTTGGACAAACCCTGCGGAGCTAGTAAGTGTACTCCAGCTGCATCTAACGCTCGACCGAACATACTATCAAACGAGACATGGAGATTCTCACCTGGTAGACGATAGAAGGTGGATGCGGCAAAGGATACAGGCCCTGCAAGCCCTAGATGCATTCACAACCTCAGCAGCTGCACTTGCACTAGCATTCCAGGATCTTTCTTCGAGCAATACTGCTACACTCTGGAATCCTCCTACGCCTAGCTCTGTGCCGCAAGATCGAGTGTTCGCTCTTCCGGAAGATATAGAACCATTCCAAGGTTGACGATGGTCACAAGAAGCAAATCCTGGACAGAATGGTGGACTGGGCTATCATCGGAGAGCGTTCACCCTGAGGTCTCTCGAAGCTATGGTGCCAATGTCCTAGTACAAGTCTTTACGCCAACGCTCGACGTATCATACAATTTGGCAGGCATAGGACCTCCGACCACGAGTGTAGAAAAATGAAACCTCACGCTTAAAGATATCTGCAAGACGGCTTTCCCACTCGCCAAATCCGACAATGAAGTCCCACGTGTGAAGCAGAAGTCGTCGCAAGGTGACAGTGTGACATTTGGGGGAATCCGAGCAGTAGGCTAGTCGACCACGTTGGATATGGCTCGGTGCTATGCGATGGCAGGGCAGACGGTGACTTTCCTACTCATTGTGTGCCTCTATGGCCAATTCGGGAGGAATAGTCATGTGCTCGAATGCTAACGGGTCTAGCGTCGATATGCGGGCATGTTTCCGTAGCTTCGTGAAATCGGCATAGTGTTAGACTCTAGTCTTGTTAGGTTTCCGCTTCCCTAGTAGGCGGAGGTAGCTGCTAGCACCAGCGTCGCGAAGCCTACTACGAGGTCGTGTATTGGATAGAAGTGTCTTGCAGAGAGCTTGACGATCATCGAGCTCGAGATAGTATGAGCTTTACGAGGGCTCTAAAATTGAGATTGTATTTTATCGAGGTAGTAGCGTAGATTCTTGGTTGCATTCACTTCCTACATCCTGTACGCTGCTGCTATTTATACAGTTGAGCATAAAAATCTAATCCCTGTGTACTGCTAGGTCTTCCTACGGCAATATTCCTAATACCTTGAGGCGAGGTGAGGGCGATTTTGGCCCTCACTTAGGTCCTAGGTTGTTACGATCTAACATTTCCGATGTACAGTTAGCGCGGGGCGCATGCATGCACGACTGCTCGGTGCTCAGTCAGGCTTAGGTGCTTAGTCGCTCAGTGATCAGTGAGCGGTAATCACTGCTCACCACGTCCGCCGTGGGCAATACAAGTCCTCGTAGAAGGAACGACTACAGTTCACAGTCTCTATAGTAGATAACACTCTGTGCAAGAAGCTGGGTTGTTCGGCTGCGGGGAAGTTGGAGGTGCCTCCACTGTAGCTTTCGTGCCGACTGGGAACGATTGATCACGTCCCTATGTAGTGAACTGCTTCCTAACTGCTTGATTCGCATTTTTAATCATTTTATTGATGACGGGGCATTGCTCAGGAGCTCCGTCGAGCAATGATAATACCACGTTACACTGCCTCTCTCGCTCACGTAGGGGCCTGTAAGGTTGTTGCAACCTACCAGTCTAATGCGTGATATTGTTCATGCATGGGTCCGCAGTGCGGCACCGGAGTGCTGATAGGTGAAGAGGTCACTGCTTTGATCTCTAGCGTTCGCAGCTCGCAGAGGCTAGTTACAGAAACGGCAATCGCGTAAACTTCATCGCCGAACAGCAGAGAAAGTGCATCGCACTGCGCTGTGCTCAGGAAACACAGTTCCAATGCGGCACGCAGTTATAAAACACAGCTGCGCTTTCCTCAGTCGATTTTACACTGTACTTCCATCCCGTTGAATCTCAATGGACATGCGATGAGCTGGCAGTGCTCGTTGGTGTCGCGATGGACCTGCGCTTGCTGCGTCCAGACGAGAGGGGATTACAGCAGACAAGACCCGTGGATGTCTTCGAGAGGACGCTTGCGGTTCTCCCCTGCCCATTCTTGACTGCAATCCATCCGGAGAATGCGATGTTGACTGGTTCGTTGAAGGGCGAACTACGAATCTGCTCTGAGCGTCACCTAAGAATGTGAGTCTTCCTGCCTGCCGGCTGTGTGGAGACGCAGATCTTTCACCGTATCGCTGGACTTGCCGTACTCTGCAGTATTGCACAGGTCAGTTCAGTTGACAGGGCGGCCGAATGCCAAGGGTAGCCGACTCACGGTACCCCCGAGCCATACCACTCCTCCAGCCTCTCCAGAGGGGAAGGCCACCGTAGCTCGGGCTCGTTGCTCAGCTTTGCACGAGCTATTATCGAGCGAAGAAATCGGAAACACGGTCCGGAGAAACCGGGCTTGTTTACCTCTCTGCTTAGCAACTCGATGCCAGCTGGGCGCATGGCGACCGCGAAAAGTGGGATCAACTTCTTCATCGGGATTCGCACTGTCACAAGGTGGTTAGTTTGTAAATCTGCTAGACAGAGAACGGAGAAGGATTGAGGGATAGACGCACATAGAAACAGGCTAGGAGCAGGTGGAGGCCATGCCAAGCCAAGTCGAGGCGGTCAAGAATGCAGTGCACGCAATGGTATAGATCGCGCAACTCGTCGAGGTACGTGATCTCCTTCTCTTCGGCAATCTTCTGCTTCAACGCTTCGTACTAGTGTCATAGTCAGCACATCACTCGTGCATGGATTCAATTTAAGAGACGTACCCCTGGCCGATTTGTGGCTCGCAAGACGATCATGCACCAGTTCGGATTATTGTGTCCCGGGTGAATGGTTTTACTCTTCAAGATGCAACGCACTAGGTTCACCTCTTCATCCATGCGGTCCTCCAGCGTGAAGCGCCTCAGATGGTCTTTGATCGCATCTGCTCGTAACTCTAGCTTTGAGACCGTCACTTCACTGAGTGTTGTCAGCTTGGCGGAGTTTGCAGGACTTATCCCGAATGGCTCGAAGTCAGGAAACTCGTGACGGAACAACAGATCGATGTCGAACCCAAACTTCCTGTAGCTTTCTCGCGTCAGTTGTATGCGACTCAAGAGCGGGTCTTGGACGACCCCGTTCTCACTTGAAGACAAGGAACTGCCCCCTTCACGCTCTTCTGCCGTTGAGGTTCTTCCGGATCCTTTCGGGGTATGCTTTGGCAATCCCGCTCGCTTCCTCCTTCGTCTCGGGCCCGGCGCTGCCTCCGGACCTTGTTGGGTAGACCGAGCGACTCCTGTTGACTTCTGCCTCGGACCAATGTTAGCATCCGGAGAGGGCGTTCCGTCAGGCGACGCCGTTCTTGACTGAGATGGAAGCATAACGCAGTCGGAAACTCGAGTAGTACCAGAGAATATACGATAACGTTCAGTCGCCGGAGTCTGACTTCTGCGATCTTCTTCCATCGTTGCACGACCACCCTCCCTAGCTGCAGCACCAAGTAGCGCATTCCCATCGGCTTCAGCATTGCTTTCAGCATCTTCGTCGGCTCCAATGTCGTTTCGGCTTTGTTCTTCACGTTCAGCGGTAGCTTGATACACATTTCCAGGCTGCTTAGCCTGTTCATTGCGTTCAGCTCGATGATCTTCTTCGATTTCAGCGACGCTCTGAAGGTTTTCTTCAGCTTCGCCTGCCCTGTTCGCGTTCGTTTGGACGTGATCAACCTCTTCTACAGAACCTCCAGGTCTCGCTTCGTCGCTCGCACGACGCGAGCCATCCGTCCCACTCCAGGTCCCTTGCTGATCTGGGCTTGAAGTCTGTGGGTGTTCAGTAGAAGTTGCCACATTCTCCTCAATGTTCGCTTCTGAGCTCTGGAATGGAACGTTTTCGATCTCTGAGGAAGCATCGTGGCCACACGGAGCCAAGTGTAACGCTGCTAGCATGGTGTGAGGTCCTCGTTCGAAACATTCTACACCGTTTTCTCTTACTGAAGGTGAACCGTGCAAGAATCCTGACAGCACGACGCTGATGCCGCCCTGGCTAGGGCTCGACTGCCTACATAGTAGCGGCGACCTTTCATTGACATCGCTTTCCGCCTGCTCCGTCGAGCCAAGCAGAATCGAGTCTGTGGGTAACACTGCTTGTGGGCCGTCAATGGCTGGGTCTGTGATCCGTTGTCCCAGAGACTCGATTGTGATTGGAAGCCAGGCAGAGGTCATGGCGTCTTCGTGCTCGCCAATCCGGGCTTGCAGGCGTCGGTCCAACAGAGCAGTGCATGGATAAACCATCGGTACTGGTTCGACTGACTCCCGGGTGTTCATGTAAATTCCCGTAGGCGCGACTGCACCAAGAGATCGACGCAGCCTCTTCGCCGGGTAGTCAGTGGAGGCCGGTTCGTCAGACGACATACGTTTTCGCTTGCGCGATCTCTCCACAGTGGTTTCGCTTGGCGTGATGAGCTGTGCCGGTGGAAATGGGCTGGCAAAGCGTTGCGCGAGTGCTTCTTGTTTGTCAGGGACAAGAAGCTGTCTTTTCGACGGACGCTCGACAGAAGCATATGCGCCGGTCAAAACCCTTTTTCTCTTAAGAATCCCTGTGGGACTGAACCTCTCGACGGGGTGGGCTGGCGTTGTGCGGTTTCATCTTCTGAAGCATGAGGGTGACGAGGGGTATTAGAAACCTCCGAAGACGCGAATTGCTGCCCCGTGTCGCCTCGTTCGACAGAGGCTTCGATGCTGGAATGAGCGTTTGCGCGAGCTGAGGCAGAGTCGGAAACAGCCCCACTCAGACTCATTAGGTTGATCGCGTCGTCACTGAAATGCTGCAAGACCGCATAGCCCGTGCTGGCCGCATCTGTCTAAGGAGGTGTCGGAGTCGCTGGATCACTGAAGTAACCGGGGCTTGTGCGAATCGGGTCGATATCGTGACTAGAGCTCGGTGTGTAGAACTGTTCTTGGGTAAGGGTTAGAGCTCCAATGCTTGAGACATCACTCTGAGATCTCACCAAGAAGTCACGGGCTTCTCTGGACATATTCGGACTCTCCTGTGACACTTGCAGCTGAAGCTCAAGCAACCGAAATTTCTTCTCCAGACCTCGAATCTTTCTGACGTCCTCATAAAGCTTGATCCTTGCTTCAGCTGAGTCTCTCTTGAGACAGTCGTTCTCGGTCCGTAGCACCTTTTCTCAGCCTGTAGTGTGTTATATGCAGTGTCCGAATCCTGGAGCTCTCCGTGGCGAAAATTCCTAGTTTCCGAAGTTTGTGTCTTGAGTGTCTGGAAAGCACCAAGACCGTCAGTACTTCATTTACGTAATATTGAATGCATTGGCTTTCTCTGACCTCCTTCAGCTCTCGAGACAGGTTGGCACTTGCTCGATCCTCCCGTTGAGGTGTAAGTCGAGCGCTGTTGGAGACGTCTCTCGTAGAATTCGTCGCAAGCTCCACGCATACAGGCTAGCCGCATGGCCCCCTTACGAAGAGCTCTCCTACTGCAAAGGTAAGCGTTGCCGACAACAAGTCGATGCTGATGGGTGGCAAGGTAATGCGAGTGACCTCAAACCTCCGGGCTGCACTGCGACATCTTCGGAGTAGCACCGCTTCGTTTGGGGTGCCGGGATTTGCATCGACCAGGATGATCTGGCATAGTGGGGCGCACAAGTCAGTATCATGGGGGACATCTATCGAAGTGCCATTTAGACCACCACATGACTTAGCTCCCATGGCGATAACAGTCACTAGGCTTTCACCGCAATCGCTGGACTTAGAAGTCATCCCCACACCATGCAGCGTTCCCACTATGTGCACGCGTGAAAGTGAATCTACGCGAATTGCACCAATTTTGACATGATTATATCTCAACAACCATGCGTCCGATTGACCTGGCCTTGCAGGAGCTGAGAGTGGTACTAGGAATGTCACAGCAGTGGCACAAAGGCATGGTGTTGATAAGTCTACGTTATCAAGGTGTTGGAATGGAGTGACCGTTTCTCAAGCTTCAGCACACGAAGAAGCGCGACTAACTGTAGAATGCCGGGATTCGTTACAGAGGTGGTCGTAAACAGGCCAGATTCAGTATGCTGTTTCGCTTGTTTGACAAGAGCCAAACAAGCCAGTGTCGTGATCCTATGGGGCCAACATCAAACAAGCCAAGAGTGAGGTTGTGGTACTGGTGTGAAGGACCATGAAGCGAGCCAATCATACTGCGATGATCACCACGGCACTGTCGGCACTCTCCTTCCTTCCGCTCCGTCCTCACACGCTTGCCCTCATGGGGTAACTTTGGTACCCCTTCTGGCTGCCTCCGCACACTCGCTGTCCTCGACCTGCACTGTCTCACTACCTGAACATCGAACATCCCAACGCGATATCATGCATTGTTACGCGTCAATGGTTTCCGATACCTCATCAGTACAGTCCTCGACCCTCTCGAGTACCCCTGCGGCCTCCATCATCGAGATACCCGAGGAACTGTAGCGCCAAAGCGACTTTGGCACTGGAAGTGTTCACGTCGATACTACAGCACGGCCTACACTCGAAGCTTACGAAGGCATTGCCTGGTAAGGACCTGCTGGTTGGCGTATACCGACAGACCACAGGAAGCAATCGACATGGCTGATTCGACAGGGCCCTGGCTGGCGCCTTGAGCTGATCAAAGATGGTTCAATTCATTGGCATTGCAGGCTATGCCACCAAGCAAAGCGTACTAAGAACCACCCTTTTCGTGTCGTCACTGCCACAAGTGCTGCCAATCAGCACATGCAGGAATACAACCTTGCAAAAGATGGGCCTATTAACAAGAAGCGCCGCATAGGAGATGGGCCTCTAGCCAGCTTCCTGCACGGAAGCAATACAGTCAACTCGACGCAGATCGAGCATGGCACGCTCTTTGATACCGGCGTGTTCAATACCATGCTATACGACTGGATCATCGACGATGGCATCAGCTTCCGCAAGATTGAGGCGCTTGCATTAAGAGCCATGCTACGCTACCTACGACCGCGTGTATCGACGAATCTCCCTCACCGTGCAGCTCTTGCAAGGACTATTGCAAAGGTCTACGACAAAGTGCTCGGGGTGAAGGTACAGAGTCTCTTCGCAGCTCTATCACCAATGTTAACCTGTCATTCGACCTCTTGACCCCCTGCTCGATGTTGCAGCCTGCTTTATTAACAACCGTGTTATTCCTACGACTACCTTGCTTGCTATGCCACGCATTAAGGGCAATCATAGCGGCCTGAACCAGAGCGAGGCTATTGCTACGATCAATGCTCACCTCGGCATTTCATAGAAGCTTGGCTACTTTGTAACCGACAATGCTGCGAGCGATGGTACTTGTCTGCAGCACCTGGCACACGAATTCGGCTTTGATGGACCTGAGCGGTGGATACGCTGCTTTGGCCATATTCTCAACCTCGTGGCGCAGAGCGTGCTCTTCGGCAACGACAGTGAAGCATCTTAAGCAGAGCTAAGTGGTACTGCTACCCTCGAAGAGCTGCAGTTGCAAACATGGTGGAAGAAGGGGCCCCTTGGCAAGTTGCAAAACCCAGTATACTGGATAGTACGGTCACCTCAACGGAACGAGCGACTTATGGCACTGCAGCGCACCCTGATCGCCCCTAAGAGGCCGCATGATAAGAAGGACAACTACAAGCTCGTTAAGGACGTATAGACTCGGTCGAACAGCTTCGACGATGCTGCACAGCGAGCACTGTACTTGAGCCTTGCAATTGACGAGCTAATGCTTGAAGTAGACTCCGAATACACTACGCATATTGCACGCTGCGAGCAGCATGGCCGGCCAGTGACGATAAAGCCGCCTGCAATACTGCAAGATCGACTAAGCAGTGACGACTGGACTGTGATCGCTACTTATCACCATATCCTTGCACCAATCAAGGCAGCAACCATGGATCTACAAGGGCTGGCTGGCAGTCGGTTTGGTGCGATATGGCGGGTGCTTCCGGCGTACGAGACCCTCCTTGTTCACTTCGAGGTACTGCGGCAGCAGTACCCTGTGAATGCCGCTCTTCAGGAGCACCATAAAGCGACCAGGCCGAAGCGACTGCAGCGTGATAGCCAGAGCCAACTCACCTTCATCGACCACGAGGCTACGGCATCACAGATCACGGCAGTGCTACCGCCAGATCAGCACCTTACGAGCGAGCATCACCTGAGCACCAACGTCAACCTTGGCTGGCAAAAGCCTGATCAGTACTACACGCGGCTCGACGATACACAAGTCTACGTAGCTGCCGTGACACTACACCCTCGCATGAAGTGGCTTTGGCTCGAGAAGGCGTGGCGTGAGCGTGAGGACTTCATGATCAACACACGCCTTGCATTCACAAAGCTCTCGCTGCAGTACAAGGAGTCATCACGGCCTCCTAATCCGCAAAAGAAGGAACAGGAGCTCTTGCACGACGACGGCGACGTGTTATCGATTGACGAGCAAGAGCTGCAAGCACGATTCATCAGCAGCTCGCTGCGTATTACGCGGAGCCACGCAGCACAGTGGTGTTGATCAAGGATTCACCAATACTGTACTAGCTTGAGCGACAAATATGCTGGCCACAGCCCTCACTGTTGGCATTGGACACGTTCTCAAAACCCGCTATGTCGGATGAACCAGAGCGTGTCTTCAGCGAAGCAGGTGCGCTTGTAGACTCATGCCGAAGGTCTTTGCAGCCAGAGACCATCCAGCAGTGCTTGTGCCTCCGCTCTTGGCGACGACGAGGTCTGTTTTCATGGAGCAGCTCGCTTTTTGAGGGCAGTAGTGCTGTATAGTGAGGGCGGCTCTGATGCCACGGCGATGACCATTGACGATTGAGAACAGAGACTTCACTTCAATACTACATGCCAAGCCCTGAGTTCAAACAAACAGCTCCAAACCAATCTACAGCCTCACTTTGATGCTGCAAATCAGCTTGGCCTTCCTCCTACCACCAAACAACTCAACAATGGCCTAGGCATGCTGATCGACTCGAACATTAACCCGTCCTCTAAAAGGGACAACACACATGCAATGTGGTCGAAAATGACTGGTTAGTGTTAATGCACAGCAAGTGAGAGGCTACGCTAGACACTCTGCTCACATCTGCAATGCACAATGCGACATGAGTCCCACCAAGGGATTGGCGAGCTTTTCCGCCGTTAGAACTACGCCGTGATGCGAGTACGCGCTAGTGGCTCAATATTGCTGGACCTTCTTCCCATGAGCGGACTTTCTTAACGGCCGCGACCTCAGCGTTGCCTCTTCATCGTGGAGGCACACCTTCTGGTAACTCCAACCCAACTTCTAAGTGTGGTAGAAAAGCGTCGTGGTCTTGGCGTGCATCTAAGTCTTCCTTGCGTCGATCTGCGAATTGCCCCGGCGGATCATATGTCCTATACCATCCCGTCGTGACCCTTTCGCAGTTTGGAGATCATGGGCGACTACGAGCCTCGAGTCAAGGGCCTACCCGTGCATGTGCTCATATAGAGCACTTACGCCCCGAGTGAGATCCGCCATCAGGCTTTGAAGAGGAGCTCGTCATCATTCCAGAGACCGAACTTTCAACTCGTGCCGAATCCGGAGTCAGTTGCCGAAGCCCTTTCTAAGGATGAGCTAGACCTTACTTTTGGTATATTCCAGAAGGCTAAAGCTGTGGTGAAATACGGTCATGAGCTAGCGGAGACGCACCCGGCTTGGAACCAGAAGCTGATGAGGACGCAAGCCCACTCCCGGTCAAGACGCCTAGGAAGGACATGGTCGTAGACGAGTCCAGGGCTAAGCAAAGGTACATTACTTGATTATCACAGTGAGTAACTCGTCGGGTTTCTTGGCAACCATTGCTTTGTGCACCGGATGCCCCGATCCTCATACAGCCTACTGTAGTGAGCATGTACGAAGCAAATTACAATATCACTAATATGATACAGTATAGCAATTGAGATCTTGCTGTACCGTAGGTGAACTATTGTATCGGCTGGGACAAAACTAATTGAGGACAAATTTGTGCCGTCTAGGGTGGTTTGCAATACGTGAGGATCTGTTGTGCTGCACCGTCTGTATCGAAATTGAATGAGCTTAGTATCAGCAACCAGTTGGCCGAGATTATTGAGGAGATGTCATAGAAAAAGAAGAACCAGTACTCAACCCTGTGGCTCATATGGTGTGATGTGGAGCGACATGCAATTCGCCACGATGACAAATGTGTTGGGACGCTGGCAATCCTCTACGGAGTCCCCTGCTGCCACATACACATTTGCATGATACAGTCCCCAGCACTGGCATTGCTGCCCTCGGTGGGACTGATTTCGACGCGCTTGAGTGCAGGCATAGTTTGTTGAAGATGGTGGATATGAATTTGGTCAATTCGCGTAACTACGGAGATTCGAAAGTCTCTCACAATAGACACTATACGACCATGTTGCTATGATTTCATGTGACCTTTCAGCACGGAGAACTAACAATGATACGCGTCATGGCCAGTTGTAACCCGACACAGCACCTTTCGTGAAACTCTTATACAATGCGTGCAACGCACCCAACACCTTGTCCAACGCCCCTACACAACGCTCACAAAGCACACAGTGCATCTGCGCAGTCACACACTTCGCACCTCACGCAATACTTCCCAGTGCTAAGACGTCATGTTGACGCGACATCTACTACTCTCTCTCTCACCCACTACCTTCCTGCCGTTCATCTCCTAACTAATTGCCGTACTTGGCAACAGCAGGGTCAAGCAGAAGAAGGCAAGAACACCCTCACTCGCCCCTTGCATGCTCCCTTCAAATTAAACTTTGCAGGCAGGGTGTTCCGTATCTTCTTGACATTCGGTACGCCCGAAACGGGAATGCGAGTGTTACAAACTCAGTCTTCTACTTCTTGCAGCATGTCATCCATGTATACGTAAGCCGGTAATGAGTGACGGAACTTGGCTCAGTATGACAGTTTCTTCGTCTTCTCTGGCCAGTCATCAACTTGCCCCGTTGGAGGTTCCGTATATCTTTCCCTGCTTACCTTCTTCCAATATGTTGTTAGCCCATTGTGGGTCTGCTAGCAGGCAGGACCGCGCAGACTTTGTCGCTCTCCTCACACCGCAGGCGATGTCCTAGATCACGTCACGTGCCTAGTCGACGGATGCAACTACGACCGAAACCACTGGATGGAAGTCGTATCGAGAATCAGAGTTTAACATTCACATGAGCATGCACCAAGCGGATTGCGGAGCTGTTAATGACCGTCCCATCTCTTAACGACTGTGGACAGGGGACTTGCTGTTAAGACTTCGGAAGCACATACTACGTGTCTTGGAAGAATATCCTCCAAGGCCTAGGAGGTAGCTGCTGGAAGCGCAATTCTCACCTAGTGGATAACTATTGGTTGGCTTCCGCGACCGCTGCCCTTTTGTTCTCCGGTTCGAGGACGTGACGGAGCGTTCACGCCCTGTATGTCACGATAACGCCGTGAAAGAGTTAAACTAGAGAAGCGTGAAGGTGCGTAGGCAACAGTGACTGCGTAAGAGCGGCGTCCCTCCATTATCTTTTCAACCTAGCATTCATTCTCGTTTCCGGAGCTCGCCACCGCCTACGAACGCTTACACTCGCAGCGAGCCTGTTCACGTGAACGACATCGCATCGAACCAACATGGTTCGAACATGATCTACTCCCGTATCCCACCTGCAGGCTCGTCCTACCTTGACCGTGACTCCATAAATACCGACAACCAACGCTCATCCTTCGACGATAGGGACGATCCGCGCGGCAACCCGATTACTTTTCGAAATCTACCAGCTCCCCAACAGAACGTCTTCGACCTGTCCGGCTCCTCCACGTCCCGATCTCGACCTCCAGCATCAAGCCTTCGACGATCGCCGCCGCAGCACTCACAACCCACCGCCTCCGCCTCTCAATCCGCCTGGCAATGCCTCTTACGCCCCTCCGCCATCTTCAGCACACATGTCTAGCTATAACAGCACGGGTAGCGCCAGTCAGGTCTACGAGGGCCGACCTGCCCTTACGCGGACTGATCCCCTTCCACCTGCCCTTGACAAACCAGCGGCGCTTCCCCTACCACCGCCTCCCCGTCCACCCCGCGCAAAGCCACCACCCTGCACTTTCCTTACACCCTCTCGCCCACCTCCCTCGCCTCGCTGCTTCTCAATCACCAAGCCCCTCCTCACGTTCCCGCCCCTCTTCTCCACACCACCTCCTCTCCCCTTGCTGCCGACACGACTCCGCCTCCTCGCACCGCTAAACTCCGCCGCATCGATCTCCATCTCCTCCCCGTCATTTCCACCTCCTGCGCCACCAGCACTCTGATTGGATGTCAGCTTGCCCTTCTGCCCTTTCTGCACTGCATTCGCGCCGCGCATAGTGTTCAAGTAAGCGTTGAGGCTGCCTTCGAGCGTGCCGTCACCAGGCTCTGCGCCGGACGCGAGCAGACCAGTTTCCGTGCACCCGTCGGCGTCCGTCGCGTCTGTGGTGGCGGCGCCGGAAGTTACAGGGGCGTCGGTGAAGACAAGCTTACCATCGATGTCTGTAGCCGCTTTGCGCTTCTTCTGCGGCACGCCGCCGTTGCGAGAGGGTTTCGTGGAAGAGACCTGCGCCAAGGCGCGACGGTCTAGAAGATCAAGTGGCTCAGCATCGTCTTCAACGATGTACTGCTTCCCGCCCTTGGATTGCTTGGCAGCTTTGCCCTTTGCCACCGAGCGGCCGAGGACTTCGTCATCGGAGATGTCTGACCCTGAGTCCGATTCGGTCGAGCTCGTTGACCGCTTCGTCAAATTCTGATTCAAAAGCGCCCTTCTTGCGCTCAACTGGCGCTTCGACGTCGTCCTCGTTGTCATCCTTGGGTCCAGCATCGCGCTTTCGCTTGCGACGCTCGCGCCTCCTCCGGATGTTGGCTATGAGCTTCTGATCAGTATCAGGCGCGTATCACTCGATCAGCTCGGCTCTGAAACGACGGATCATTCGCTCAAAGACATGCTTCACTTTGGCTTTGAAGTGCTGCTGCTTGTGTTCGTGACTCCAGACTACAAGATTCGGGACCAGCGTCTCGAGGCTAGGTAGCATGAGCTCAGATGGTAGAGATATTATGCAGACTTTCACGAAGCCTAGGACGGAGCGAAAACTCTCGCGATTTGCCGAAGTGAGGAAGGTCCATTGTTTGGACTAGGCCTGAGACTGTGGCTGGCTGGAGACGGTAGCGAGATTCATACAGTAGTCGAGTCAGGGCCTTGATCGATGCTGAAGCCATGTGTGGTGTCGAGCCTGCAAGGCCAGCTGAGACCATCGCGGAGTACTCCTCCAGACTTGCGGTCACGGGGGCAGCATCGGCCGGCATGTGCGGAATGTTGGAAGAGAGTACAGTCCCGCCTGACGCCATGCGCTCGCCCATCAGAAATAGCAGATCGAAGGCGGCGGCTCGCGCTTTTTCGTTCACTTCCTTGACCGAGATCACGACTTCGCAGAGAATCGAAGCGATGTAGTGGAGGTCTGAGGCCGGCAGGAACTGGATGATTCGGGCGACTGAGGACAGACGTTCTCGGCGGGAAGGCGCTGAGGCTTTGACTGCTGTATTCAGAAGGAGCTGCTGTGTCTCAGTGCTTCGTCCTTCGAGTGCTTGACGGCCGACTTCGGATTCGGCCAGACGAGGGATGAGCGTTTAAGCTTTTTTCTGCAGCTGCGGGTCGTCTTGCTTATTGTTATTGACAATGTTTGACGCCATGTTCTATGACATTGTCCTAAGCTGAGGAAGTCAGGGATTCTGCTTCACAACGGCCGGGCGATGATAGTGCCAGAAGAAGAATAAGGCAAAAGCAATGTTATATTGTCAGGATCATGGTGCTGACACTGATGTCTCGAGGTCACCTCACTAACTTTCAATCGTGTCTCAGGTAGCTGCGAGAAGGTAATATGCTGACGCTGCGCCAGTGAAGAGGCAGATGCAGTTATCGAGACCCGCTGGAAAATCTGCATACCTGAGTTGAGTGTCTTTCAATGGTCTGATTGCCTGTCACGACTGCGTCGATAGCTATGAATGGTGCAGAGACTGTGTCGCTGAGAGCTACGTGTGAGGGTTCTCCAATGCCTCGACAGCTCGATGTGCACTTGAAAAGCACAGCCATATGCAGGAAGCGTTTGATAGGTGCGCAAAGGTCACTATGTATGGGTCGAGAGACATGATGAGGGGCGCAGGAAAAGTCGTTTATTTTCAAGTGTACCGAGTACTCTGCAGCATGATATCTCATGGGTATATACGAGAATTTGGACCACTGTTGCAGTGCACACTACACATCCTCAAGCTACTACCATTCAACACCCGAGCGTCCTCTATACTGCCAAGGTACCCTCAGCCTACCCTTGTTCACCTTATCGGGCCTAACGCGGGGCGCTACTGCTGCACGCAGCTTCCACGTGGGGGCACGGTGCTTTTGTGAGTACTTTGCTCGCGATAACTCAACAAAGTCATGGTCGACTGATACATACGTCTCTCCGATACCATAGTCATGGCGAACATCAATCTCACGCCACCGGCCATGTCGCCGCCCGAGCTGGCCAAGAAGAAAATCGCAGTGATGACTTCTGGGGGTGATTCTCAAGGGATGAGTGGTGCCGTTCGTGCTGTTGTACGTCAAACCATTGCATCAGGTTGCATTGCGTACGCCGTCTACGAGGGTTACGAGGGTCTCGTTCAAGGTGGAGATTTAATCAAGCGAATGCAATGGGAGGATGTTCGCGGCTGGCTTTCTGAGGGTGGTACCCTTATAGGCACAGCCAGATGTATGGCTTTCATGGAAAGGCCAGGGAGACTGACTGCCGCCAACAATATGGTGGAAAAGGGAATTGATGCATTGATCATCTGCGGCGGAGACGGATCACTTACTGGAGCTGACAAGTTTCGTGCTGAATGGCCCAGTCTGATCGACGAACTGGTCACCACAGGAAAACGCACCAAGGAGGAAGTCAAGCAATTCAAGCACCTCAACATTGTAGGACTGGTTGGGAGCATCGACAACGATCTCAGTGGCACCGATGCCACAATCGGGTGCTATAGCTCGCTTCAACGCATCTGCCAGGCGATTGACTACATCGATGCAACTGCGCTTTCGCACCAGCGCGCGTTCGTGATCGAGGTCATGGGACGTCACTGCGGATGGCTCGCTCTCATGGCAGGTGTGAGCTGCGGTGCTGATTTCGTATTCTTACCCGAGAATCCGCCCTCCGAGAACTGGGAAGAGGAGATGTGCTCAATCATCAGCAAGCATAGGAAGCTGGGGAAGCGCAAGACGATCGTCATCGTAGCAGAGGGTGCTCACGATCGCCAATTGACGCACATCTCTCCTGATATGGTTAAGGACCTGCTTTCCAATCGCCTGCACCTTGATACTCGTGTCACTACACTCGGTCACGTGCAGCGTGGTGGTACGGCTTGTGCTTATGATCGGATGTTGGCCACTCTCCAGGGTGTTGAGGCCGTCAAAGCCGTGCTGGAAGCTACGCCTGAGACCCCAAGTCCAGTCATCTGCATCGTGGAGAATAAGATAGTGCGCAAGAACCTTATGGAGGCTGTCAAGATGACGAAGGAGGTTGCTGCCCAGATAGCTGCCAAGGACTTCGCAGCTGCAATGGCTGGGCGCGATGCCGAATTCGCCGAATACTGGCAGGCGTTCAACATCACGACATCGACTGACACGGATCACCTCAAGTTGCCAGTCGAGGAGCGTCTCCGTGTCGGTATCATCCACGTTGGTGCACCCGCCGGAGGTATGAACGCCGCGACGAGAGCTGCGGTCGCCTACTGCCTCGCTCGTGGCCACACCCCTGTTGCCCTCCATAACGGCTTTCCCGGCTTGTGTAGGCATCATGACCATAAGCCTGAAGGATCGGTGCGTGAGGTTGAGTGGCTAGACGCCGAGAGCTGGGCGTCCAAGGGTGGCTCTGAAATTGGAACTAACCGTGATTTGCCATCGGAGGATATGGAGAAGACAGCGTTCTGCTTCGAGAAGTATCGTATCGGCGCTCTTCTGATCATCGGTGGTTTCGAAGGCTTCACGGCTTTGTCGGAGCTTCGCCAGGCTCGCACAAAGTATGATGCGTTCAAGATTCCCATGGTGATCTTGCCTGCAACTGTCTCGAACAATGTCCCGGGTACTGAGTACTCGATCGGTTCCGACACGTGTCTCAACGCTTTGATTGACTACTGCGACGCGATCAAACAATCAGCAAGCGCGTCTCGTCGTCGTGTCTTTGTTGTTGAAACACAAGGAGGTGCTTCAGGTTACATAGCAACAATCGCTGGTTTGTCGATTGGTGCGTTGGCCGTCTACACACCTGAAGAAGGCATCCATTTGAAGATGCTCGTCGAGGATATCAAGTTTTTGAAAGACCAGTTTGCGAAAGACAAAGGAAGCAGTCGAACAGGAAAGATCATCCTACGCAATGAGAAGGCTAGCAAGGTGTACACGACCGAGATCGTTGCTAACATTATCAAAGATGAGGCGGAAGGTCGATTTGATTCACGATTCGCGGTCCCAGGGCACGTGCAACAAGGGGGGACCCCTTCACCGATGGATCGCGTCAGAGCCGTACGTTTCGGTGTCAAATCGCTGCAGTTCCTCGAGTCCTTTACGGGAAAGACAAAGGATCAAATCAACGAAGACCCCGCATCAACGTCCATAATCGGTATCAGGGGTGCGAAGGTCAAATTTAGCCCTATGAAAGTTATCGAGGAGACGGAAACGGACTGGAAGCAACGTCGACCCAAAGACGAATTTTGGATACAGTTGACCGAAGTGGTCAATACTCTCTCCGGAAGACCACAGTCGGCTCTGCACCGATACACGCCCATGGGGAGGTCTCCCGCGATTCTGCCTATCAAGGAGAGTGAGGCGGTGAACGGACTTTGAGGAATTCCAAGGCGTCTGTAGCTTAGTAGCGTGGAGTTTTGGAGCGTAGTATCGCTCTCTCTCAATGAAATGATTAGGTTGCTTGTGATACCGTACTGTGCACTGCGTAAAATGGGGTTCGAGTCCGTAGCCTGTGAGAAAGCGGCTCCCCAATGATTGACGATCAATGCTTGTGCACGTATCATGAAGGCTGTACGAGCGACCTCTCGAAGTCGCCGCCGACGAGAGGCGAGATGCAGAACGCTAAGATGACTCTCAATTTCTACACGGCGTCGATTGCGGTGCTACACTGCGCCCTGCGTAAGTAAAGCCATCTCTGAGGCGCTCGGGAAAAGGCACTATCCCTGTGGTCTGAGGTACTTGATGGTGCAACTGTCGTGGCGGCCGCATACGTCGATGCCTCAAGAACGCAGTCAAGGAGAGACATGCTCTCGTATACCGGACTTTCCCGCTTTCGATAGCACGAGGACATTGCTTACACTGCTTTGCAGTTCATCGTATAGCACCTGCGATAGAACACCGTATCAGTCATCGGCAACACCTGCATTAGCATCTATCCGGAGCATCGCGCAAGTCGACTCCAGGAGCACCACATCGTCGAGGCGGTGAGATACCTTGCGCACAGTGAACTGCGCTGGCTCTCAACCAGATGCGTGTGTTGCATGAGGCGCTTCCATTTGCGCTGCGCAGATGTCAAATGCAGGTGTTTCATACATGTCGTACCCGATCCGATGCAATGCGTGACCCCAAGCTACATGTGCTACCGATCCTCATAAGCCCCAGTTGCGCCTCTATCAATCGAGCAATACAAGTTCCATGCTGAATCGCCCCATCATTTACGCTCAAAGGCTCGGCAAAACGTTCGTACTAATCCTCAAAAGAAGTGATTCATGTGTCCAGGTACACGCGATCGACACTTTTCGCAGTCCGGGCGAAAGCCCATGCTGATACCGCGCGTTTTCGCAGTCGCAGTCGCATCAGCGAACAGAGAGCGTCGCATCGGCGACTCATTGCCTTCACTCAATGCACCGCTGCGTCCTCTCTGCTTCCGGATCACAAATGGCTCGGCCATGTCGCTGTCCATCGCCTCATACTCCAGGTTACTCGTAGCATTGCTACCAGCCTGCGACATTCGATCTGGCTGGACAGAGATCCGCGGCAGAGTGTCCGCTCCTTGCATCTCAACGTCGCTAACGGTGAGGAGTTCGAGCTGCGAGCCTGCTGCATCTGCTGCCGATGGCGGTGTCGGCACTTCGTCTTCATCAACAGGTGATGGGACCTCCAAGCGATCCGAGCTCAAGTAAGCCTGCGGATGGCGTTGTCGAATGTGCGTCTGTAGTGGCGAAGTGTTTGGCCGAGGTGAAAGGCCCTGAGAGTCCAGCCGGGCCCGAGATCTGGAGGAGAAACGCAATGGCGAGATCGGGAACGTCGGACTACTTTCAGCAGATTGTGAGAAATGGGCAAGATCAGGAGGATCGAGCTCGGGATCCGCCATACGTGTGTCTGCATCCTCGTCTATGTCCAGAGATTGCGGACTCCCGGGTTCCGAGACCATGGAGGACTGGCCATCGCTGTCGTATGCGTGTTGCTGAGAGTGATAAGACCGCGATGGACTGCTGTGAACGTCTTGAGGTTGCCAAAGGGCGAAGTCCTCGTCGAAGGTTGGCTTTGCTTTCTGTGCTGATGATCAGTACATTGCCTCGTCCACACGACGTTCTTCGCACCTACCTTCTCGAAGGGATGGGCGTCGAGGACATCATCATCGGTTGCGTCTCGCCGCCGCTTCCGCTCGCCGCCGGTCGCCATCATGGATTGCCGCAGTAATATCGCTACACTGAATTGGCTCCGTCCTCAGCCGTACAACAGTTGGCTACCGTACCTCGATCGAAGAAGTCACACCCTCTACCGACACCACTGCAGGGTGTACGGAGTATGTGGTGAACATGACAAGTCGAAATGAAAAATTGTTGATCAATATAGTGAAGACGCAGGGGCAGTCCACCTTCACATGGCGGAGTCGTCTCAGGATCCTTCTGGCCCGCGTTGTTAGGTCAGCAACCCCCACCAAGAAAAGCGCGAGTCATTGGAGAACGGAAGTGGAGTCACCGCTCCTCTAAATTATTTGATTGCTTGTGACAGCGCCAGACAATTCGCATTGAGACTCTTTCAGCCTTGCAGCTTCATACTGTGGTGACACGACACCGCAGATTCGTGAACATGGCAGTAGAAGAGCTTCGCGAGATGAGTGACGACGTGAGAGGTAAGACAATAGCACTCACCAACACCCAATGGCTTCTCCACTAAACGACACCGCAGTTCTGGGCTACGACCCTCTCATTCCACCCCAACTCCTCACCTCAGAACTTCCTGCACCAAAGAATGCCCTTCCGACTGTGCTAAAGGGCCGCAAAGAGGCTGTCGAGATTGTCAAACAGCGCGACGACCGCTTGCTAGTCGTTGTTGGGCCATGTTCACTCCACGACCCGGACACCGCAGTGGAGTACTGCTCGCGGCTTGTCAAGCTCGCAGACAAGCTCCGGGATGATCTCTGCATCATCATGCGCGCCTACCTGGAGAAGCCTCGCACGACTGTCGGCTGGAAGGGCCTGATCAACGACCCAGATATCGATGAGACCTTTCAGATCAACAAGGGTTTGCGAGTGAGTCGGAAGCTGTTCTGCGACCTCACTGGTCAGGGTATGCCGATTGCTTCCGAGATGCTGGACACGGTCAGCCCTCAATTCCTCGCGGATCTGATCTCACTGGGCGCGATCGGTGCGAGGACGACGGAGTCTCAACTGCATCGTGAGCTGGCAAGTGGCTTGTCGTTCCCTATGGGATTCAAGAATGGCACGGACGGGAGCCTTACAGTCGCTGTGGATGCTATTGGGTCAGCGGCAGCGAAGCACCACTTCATGGGTGTGACGAAGCAAGGGCTTGCGGCTATCACCCGCACGACCGGCAACCCAGACTGCTTCGTCATCCTCCGTGGCGGCACAACAGGCACGAACTTCGACAAGGAGAGTGTGGCCAAGACCCGGGCAGCGCTGAAGAAGAAGGGCGAGGCAGAGGTCATGATGATCGACTGCTCGCACGGCAACTCATTGAAGGACCACAAGAACCAGCCGAAGGTTGCGCAGGTGATCGGCGACCAGCTACGTGAGGGTCAAGATGCTATTATCGGTGTCATGATTGAGAGCCATCTGCATGAGGGCAACCAGAAGGTGCCCGCGGAAGGTCCTGCCGGGCTGAAGAAGGGTGTGAGCATCACGGATGCTTGCATTGATTGGAATACGACGATCACCGTGCTCGAGCAGCTCGCGGATGCTGTGCGGACGAGGCGATCGGTAAAGGCGAAGGGCTCGAACGGCACGAATGGCGCGTCGAACGGCGTGCACTGAGCGCAGCGACGGCGTGATCAGGCTTGACGAGCATGAGGTGTTGGGAAGCGGGCTTGGGTCTTGGTTCAGAAGTCGATAGAGACCAATTGGTAAAGCTTGAAACATGCGATTCTTCAACTCCACTACATGATAGGTGCCTTTCGATCCCATCACGTCTCGTATCAGACTTTGACAGGTTTTAAATCACGTCCGGGTTCACGTCGGCTAAACTTGCGCGTCGACCACACGTCTCCCATTGCTGTTTCTTAAGTGACACCCTGTCATTTGCTCGCACATGTTCGGGGTGTCCGTTCTGCGTTTGTCATAGACGCAATGATACAAACCATCCGCTGACACTTCACACTCAACCTGCCTGTAGCGCGGCTGTGAGATACAATTCGTCAACATGCCTACACTATGGCTGTCAGATTCGCAGAGTGGGTTTCACGTCCATCCATAGGTCCCCTTTTACGACTCATACTGATCACAATGTCTCTCAGAGATCGGTGTAGCATTCTGCAGCGGCGGTAGGTACGCCCTCCCCCTTGCCCTCCCCCTCCACGTCCCGCACTAACACCCCTCCCTCTTAGGTATCTTCTTCCTCATCTTCGGCCTGATCCTCTTCTTTGATCGCGCATTGCTCGCCATGGGCAATATCCTCTTCCTCATCGGCATCACATTACTGCTAGGACCCCAACGTACATTCGTATTCTTCGCACGGAAGAACAAGTGGAAGGGTAGTCTGGCGTTCTGGGCAGGGATCGTGTTGATTCTGGTGAAGTGGACGTTGATTGGGATGGTGGTGGAGGGTTATGGGATGTTTGTGCTGTTTGGGGTGAGTCCACTTGCTATGGTCAGGAGAGAGACACGGCAACGCTCCCAGAGAGATGGGCAATATGGAGTACCAGTAAACGCGAGGACGAGAAGCTGACGATGTGCTACAGGAGTTCTTCAAGACGATCGCAGGGTTCGCGTACAACATTCCGGTCGTGGGACCATACCTGGCGAAGGGATTACAGGTTGCTGGAGATCGGGCCGGAGCAAATGAAAGGGCACATAAAGATCTTCCTGTGTAGCGGAAGCAGTATCTATGCGTTATGCCAGGGCGCAGCGCATGGTCGCTCCTCAGATATGTCAATGGTTATCTACCAATAACGCCTACCTGATGCTGCCCGCCACCGAGCCATGAAGCCAAATTTGCTCACTAAGGCTCCATAGAGAGACTGCGTGCTCTGCCGACCCTCTCACATTCCCAATCATGACCCCACGAGGCCCCAAACCCGCCAAAACGCCTTGTCATATCGCGATCCCTTACAACCCCGCCTCCCTAACCTCCCCTTCGTTAATCAAGCTGAACTCCGCATGCTTCGAATCCACATCTCCTACTACCCTTCTCCTAGGTGCAGGTGTAATCTCATCCTCATCCATCCCATCGATCCCTGGTGGCAAGCGCTCGCCCGGACTCTCTTCCACATAGATAGGAGGTGGCACGCTTGCACTACTCTCGCCACTATCCCCACGAGGTCTGGTAGGCTCCGCGAGCGTGGCAGTCTGCTCCGGCGGTGGCGATGCGTGCTCGAGGTGCTCGTTCTGGTGACTCGGCTTATCGAGCGCGCCAGTACTATCTTCGGCGCCAATCATTGCGGCTAGTGATCGGAAGTTCAGCATGGGCTCCGTGGTTGGTGTGCCGTCTACGCTGCCCCCGGCCGAGACATCTGGGCCTCCTACGCCAGGTGAAGGGTTACCGGAGATATCGCGCAAGCTGCCTGGCGTCGAGTCGACGTAGGAAGACACCGATGAGGCGCTCGAGACTTGGCGATGGTGGCTCAACATGGTTGGCATGGGTATTGGAGATGAGCCGGAGGGCTGGAGCATTGCGCGTGACTCTTCTAGATGGCGTTGTGGGTTTGAGGTCGCGCGCGTCCGACCGTTCGGAGGTGACTGTGAGCCAGAAGACTGACGTTCTGGTCCGAGCTCATTATTCAGGGTTGAGGTCGGCTCCGTGAGAGGGTTGTAGCCTGCAAAGTCTTGTACCGGTGCCTTGCCCTTTCCTTGGATCTCCTCCTCTGGGATGATCGGCTGTTGCCCTAGATTGCTCGTCGATCGTGCCATACTCGTCGATGCCCACGTGCTGACACTGTCATTGGTTCCTGAGGGGTAGAGTGAAGTGCTGCTCCCGCCACCTCCCTTCTTAGCGATCTTCTCGGCCGCCTTGGCCTCTTTCTTGGCTTCTTTCGCCTTCTTCTTGTGCTCTTTCTGCATCTCCTTGTCATCCCTTCGTTTTCGCTCGTCTTCAGCTGCAAGTGATAATCGGATGGCCTCCATCATCATCAGCTCCTCGATGTCTTCGACACGTGCTCGTCGAGAGCTTCCGCGACCAGGGTACAGGTCAGTCCCTTCTGCGTTGATGTCAGTACAAAATGGATCAGAAAGCGTGAAGCCGCAAGCAACTCACCGGCTGGCTCGCGTGGCGTGCCACTCCCACTTGCGCTCGGACTGTCCCCAAACAACGTTCTTCGCCGCCGACCGAACGTCAGCCCACGTGCTTGCAGATCTCCTGGCTGGACGTTACCCAGCACATACGCAGCATTATGCAGTGCCGTAGCAGCAGCAGACCGGCGGAGTGCATGTGCTCTCGCGTCAGCCAACTTGCTGGCCCAATCAGGCCGCACCCGATCTGTGGTGATCACTGATGGAGCCGAAGCCGAGAGGGACGTTGTACGTCTCCGATTCGTCATCAACGTGGGAAGTGAGGTCTGTGAGGATGTCGCCGATGTTGCATTCCGGAACGGATTCGGTGATGAAGCTTGAGCATATGCTAGACCTCGCCGGAATGGTGGTGGATCGTAGGTAACGCCAAACTCTGGTGCGACGCAGAAAGGGCAAGCTGCGATCTCGGATACGAGTAGATCGGCTTCTTCTTCTGGCGCTCGCTGTTGGCCCGGTTGCTCATGTTCAGGCGGATGTGGGTCAGGTCGCTTGATTTGCACAAAGCACTCGGAGCAAATTGGCTGGTCGCAACATCGTGTTTTGTTGAGGTAGGGTGGGTAGTACATGAAGCAGATGGGGCATTCCAAAACTTCGCGGTAGAGATAGGCTTCGATAGGTAGTCCATTTACATAAGGATCGTGAGGTAGTCGTGTCTCCTGAGGTGTCAGGTCCGATGATGAGGAGCTTTTGTTCCCACTTGCCAGGGAAGCTAGTGTCTTTGCTCGACCACGAAATAGCTGTCCAGTGCTCGAAGTGGTCGTCGGTGTCAGACTGCCAGAGAGCGAGAACGCAGGATGTGAGGCTGAGAGATTCGCTGATCTGTCAGATTGGTAGGATTGAGATCGCGAAGAGATGGGTATCGTTAGGTTATTGAGGTTCACGTCGGAGCGTCGGTCGTCTGACATGCCAGAATTGCTGCGCACCATATCGGCAGGGACCTCATCAGCCGCAGGTATGGGGAGTCCTCTCGCAGCTGCTACGAGCTGGTGCTCCGCCCAGGAATCCGAATGATCATTGAGTCCTTTCCAGAACGGAGCCAGCCGTCTCTCGATTTGCAACTGCCTCACAACGGCCTTGCTGTAGTCCTCGGTGCCAGTGTAGACTCCTAGCGTGACAAGGAACCCTCCATCAATATTCTCTTCTTTCATACTCCGGTCCCGCTCCTTAGCCCTGTCCTTTCTCTCCCTCTCTGCTCTCCGTGCCTCTCGCTCCTGTTTCGTCTCCCTGGGTCGCTCGGGCGCATCAGAGTCTCCACGATCTCGGCCACCGATGTGTAGGAAGGACAAGTCGTGGCGGCTCCCCCTCCCGCTGTTCCCTCCATGATCACGTGGGCCATATATTTGTGTTACAAATCGCTCGGTTGCTGCATCTCTCGCCGGGTTTGAAGAGGTCGGTGATGAGGAACGGGCAGGAGGTCCAGCCTGCCGTTGTCCGCTGTGGGAGTCCTTGGAAGAGCTGTTGCCCATGGCTATTTCTCTCACTAACCCAGTGCTAGCTCAGTAGGCCGTTGCGGTGCAATGTGTGAGACCTCAAGAAAGGCGTACGATTTCGTGGAGAGACACCGCTCCAGATCACCTCTTTCGCGATGGAGAGGCTCTCTATCCCTAGCGTAGTGGGCGCAGAACAGGCGTCGCCGGCGACGTCCGTGTCATTGAATGTTGTGTAGCAATCAAGCAATGCTTGTCAGCTCACCACCGCACTCATCAGTTGCGCTGGTCTCAATCGCGAGCGTGATAGGCTAGCTGCCGCTGGGTGCCGGCTGAGTAAGGTGAGGTGACGCGGATGCAATGTGGGGGTGTGTTTCAAGGTCATGTATCTTTGCCTTCTGTCATCACCCTACTCTGACGGACATCGGTCATGAACATGCGTAGTCAAAAGGCAAACGATTGTCACCACTGCAACCAGGAGAGAGCTCTGCCCAGGTTTCACATGAGAGCTATGCGCGTACTTGGACACCACCGCGCCGGGAAGCTTGCCGTACACTGCCTTAGCTCATGCTGTTCTCACGTTCGCCATGGGATTATGACGCGCCTCGCCGCCCGCATAAGACGCATCACAAGCTTTCTACTGGGCGTAGGGCTACAAGATTTGAGAGTATGCGGTGAGCGCTCCGGGTGGTGGCCACACCCCCGAGCAAATGTCCATTCACTGCCGCCAGATCTACAGCAGGCTACCCAGAATGGTGCTCATGCGTGACCAATACCTCCCATGCTGTATCCCATCATGAAATCATCAAATCCTCCCATGTAACGCTACCGCAAAGGCAGAATGCTGTCTGCCGGCTCGATGCTCCCGTCCCTCTGCGGACTTTGTGCAGGCGTGAGCCATGGCTCAGGTAATCTCAGATCGCCCTTCTTCGCCGCCCGCTTGTCGAGGAAGTCCTTGTCTGGCGATTCCCACGTGTAGTCCAGAAACTCGTCCAAATGCTCCTTGATGCCGTCTGCGAGGATCTGCACCGCTTTCCGACGGTTCATGCTCCATTCGTGATCCCTCTTCCACCTGCCTGCCAATCGTGCCGTCTCGGCGCCGTTCTCGAGGCCATCAAGAATCGAACGCCACACTTGCATGGTCTTCTCCAGCTCGCTGCTCTTGCTCACGCCCATGACACTCACGCCTAGTCTATCACCGCCGACTTGCTCAATCGACTCGCGCGTCCAGGGGACGCCGGATGCGGGATCGCCTCGTGACCCTACAGAGGAGCCCACGTGCAGCCACGTTTCGAGTGCATAGCGAATTGCAACGAATTCCAGTGTTTCGTCATGTCGATCGCAGAAGTCGCTGGCTCGCTTGACGGCAGCTCGAAGCCCATCCGTGGAAGGATGCCAGTTGCCCATGCTGCCCACAGGCACGCCATTGCGCCGCAGTAGACCCATAGATAGCGGTGAAGCGTTCGGCACCACGTCCACCCCAGCATCCTTCAGCTGTTGCATCCCGCTCGTCGCCAACAGCTCGTTTTGCAATGTGAAGTTCGCGTAGCTCATTACCGCGTCCAGAGGCTCACCAGTCTCCCTCAGTATCCTCTTCGCAAGCGAGCAGAGCACTGGCAGTGGGTAGCCTGAGATGCCCACATATCGAATCGTGCCCTCCTCATCTCGTATCCTCCTGAGCTCCTTCACAGCCTCCAGTACCTCCTCCTCGCTCACGAACTCCACGTCATGACAGTACACCAGATCGAGATACTGTGTCTTTAGCCTTTGCAAACTTCGCTGTATGCTCTTGTACACCCACTCCTTCGAGTAGTCGAAATGCTCTGAGCTGATTCGCCCGACCTTCGTGATGAGGAAGTGGTCCTCGCGCGGTACATTATTGCGCACGAAGTCTGTGTCAAGCGCTGCGCCAAGAATCTCCTCGGATGGACCATAGTAGGGCGAAGTGTCAAAGGCGCGAACTCCGTATTCGAGCGCTTGCTGCACTAGGCCTGTCGTATCGAGCTCGTAGGGATCGAGATTGTACTGGTAGTTGAATGTTGCTGTGCCAAAGATAAGAGGAGGGAGAATAGACGAGAGCGGGACCTTGGCCTTGGTATCGGCCATGGTTGCGACGGGGTCTTTTTGACTGCGCAGCGACAGAGTTGAGTGTTGTAAAGTGTGCGGTGGAAGATGATTTATGTTGATCGAAGACCACGGATGTCCTTTTCCTGGTGACTTCACGTGGTCGCAGTGTTGCTTCAAGTTACTCGTGAAAGTCGCGCTCGTGAAAGAAAGTCTTGCTCGTGAAAGTCTATGATGCGACGAGAGAACCACCAAGTGAAGAAACCACGACTTGCCACCCAGATGAAATGAGGTGTTCAACAATGAGGATACATCTGTCCAACTTGACCAAGCTCATCCATCATCAACATCTGCCTAGCCCCCGCTAGCCCTGCTCTCGCGTTCGCCAATGCGTTGAGGTGGATTGGAAATAAAAAGCGTCTGTATGCGCCGGACGGCGATGCCGCTAGCAAATGACGACAGCGGTCTAGCCTGGGCTGGAAGCACTTTAATTCGATGCATCGGAATGGCGCGTGGGTGGTGGGACGAAGATAGCGTTGCATGCATGTTTCTCGCGGAGATAAGTCCCGTTGGATCGTGGCAGTAACGTGTTTGTGATTGCTGTGTTGCATTCCTGCAATTCAAACCCAATATGGGTGTTGGAATGGTGGAAGAGCATAGTGGAGGCGGAACCGGGTTGGACAGGCCCGTCGGTCCTCGCAGATGCCCGGCGGAGATCAGCCGTTTGACGGCGAGGGCGCTCGGTAGCGGCATCAACAGCTTCCGAGTTTGTGTCCTCAGTAAAGCGATCCTTTTCCATGTTCGATTGTGTGGAAGCGAGGCGACAGCTTTCGCATTCTGACTCCATTCCGACTCCATTTCGCTACAGAAGTCGAGTATCTCGGACAGTTAGATATCATGCTCTGCTGCCGACTACGGACGCTGGTCTGCATGCCCAGCATCTAGTGGGCGCGGCGTCTGCGATCTCGGAATCACCAACGTTCGCATCGTTCCAGTATTGTTCATTTCTTATCAGATCTTGTTTATCAGATCTTTTCGCTGCTCTATCGTCCCTTGGTCATCCATAAACATCAACAGCGCTCCTAGCTGAAGCGCACTCGGCGATGAGTCTGAGGGCTCGCATCTTCGCTCTGGAGCCCGATCATGAGTATGGTGTCACCGACGAGGTGGGCGACAAGCGACATGAGGTGCTTCAGAGGCTTTCAGCAGGCATCAGCTTTACGAGTTGGTTCATTCTGACTTACCAGATAGCTGTGCTTGGTGTCCTATTGGTTTTCACAGCATGGCATTACTACGACATTTTGTCTAGGACGCGTCGAGTCCAGCACTTACGGCACAGCACGTCGAAGGCAGATGGCGCCTCCGGCACGGCAAGTGAAACCAACCACGACCAGCTAACGTCTGTCCATCGTCACGAGAATGCACGACAGCAGAAGGAACACGTCAACACTAGCGAGCGGTCATCGTTGCTCGGCAGCCCAGATGCACCTCAATACAAGCCAACGACTTCGCTACGCTTGAGGTCGTTGCTCATGTACCAGCCTCCATCGACCCCCATTACGAGCAGACCCCTTCCCGAGAATGCCACGTCCTTACTCATCGCCTGCCTTCTCGGTCTCAACGCCTTCTACGCAGCATACAATGTCAGCTGGACACTCCCACTGATGTTCGTCTGGTCCGATCGTACCGCACTGTGCTTTGCCGCCAATCTGCCGTGGCTGTACCTACTAAGTGCGAAGAATCAGCCACTGCGCCTGCTGACAGGCTACTCGTACGAGCATCTGAACATACTGCATCGCCGGTTAGGAGCTTGGATGTGCTTCCTTGCTCTACTACATACGGGTAGCATGCTAGCAGTGTGGTACTACTTCTTCCTCCCAAGCGGGCGGTCGCTCGCCTGGTTCCTAACCGAGAAGACTGTGCTATTGGGTCTGATCACGTTGGCTTGCTACCAAATACTGTACTTGACCAGCCTTGCTAGCTTTAGGAGACGGTGGTACGAGCTGTTCCTCGGCATGCACATTGTGTTGCAAGCAGCTGCTCTCGTGTTCCTTTACTTACATCACAGAGGAAGTCGGCTCTACGTGGGCGTCACGCTGACGATCTTCCTCGTGGACCGTTTGGTATTTCGCTTGCTTCTCAAGTCACGACCTGTGGATGCCGAGGTGCGCGTCATGGATGATGGAAGCACAGTGATGCTCAGCGCAGATTGGCCCTTGTCGAAAGCTAGCAAGGTCTCAGATCTACTGCATCCAGATATCAACGGCGGCTGGGAACCAGCCCAGCACGTCTTCGTGACCGCACCGGCTCTTGGGCGCGGCCACATATTACAAGCGCATCCGTTCACAATCGCATCTGCAGCGCCATCACGTCGCTCTGGAAGCCAGCATGCTTGGCTGAACCTCATTATCCGTGCTCAGGATGGCTTCACGCAGGATCTACTTCGGCATGCACAGCTGACATCATCGTTGAAAGTACGACTAGACGGGCCATACGGCTCGTCTCATGCGCTCGATATGCTACGCTCGAGCAATGTCTGTCTCCTGATTGCCGGCGGATCTGGTATCGCCGTCGCGTACCCAATGCTCTGGGCCTTACTTCACGAGGATGATGACACACCGATTTCTCGCCGGCAGGTCGGCCTGATCTGGATCACGCACGAATCTAGCCATCTGGATTGGATCGGTCACGAGCGTCTAGATGAGATGAAGCAACTTGGCCTTCACATCTTGCTGCCTCCGCCGACTGCTAAAGCAGGTCGCCCTGATGTAGCACGATTGGTCACGGAATTGCTCGATGAGCTCTCCCAAGGCTCAGGCTGGAGCGCTAAGACAGGTGTTGTTGTTTCGGGTCCGGATGGCATGAACAGAGCAGCGAGGAACGAGTGCTCGAGACTCGCTTGGGACGGACGGGATATCAATGTTCTCGTAGAGAAGTTCGGTTGGTGACACGAGGATGAGGGATGATCCGCATAGACATTTAGATTGATGCATTAACGAATCGCTGCTAATAAAGGTCATTCTTCATCGTGATTATTGATATGATGAGACGGTAGAATCTCGTCGGTCAAGCATTGTGAGCCAAGTGCAGTCAAGCTTTGACTCCACGTGGTAGCGGATGACGGCAGCGACGTCGAACCCCTGCGCCTGCCTCCCGGATCTCATCTCAATTTCCAACTTCATTCCCTGCTCCTCATAGTCATGGCGAATAAGCGGCTTCCTGGTCTGCGCCGTCGAACGCCCTTCGATGTACCTCCTGCTCACAGTCCAGACACCTAGACACCTGTGTCACCCTGCTTGTTTGACTATTATCTTTCATGATGGCATCGACGAACGCGGCGCGCAGCGCGCGTTTCCAACTCGATCGCGAACCTCTCAAGGCCAACACTGCATTGCATCTGGACGATAATAGAGTCACTGGTCCGTTCCATTTCCTGAACCCGACACGCGCTCGCTTCCATCATACCAGCCCCTCCGAGAAGACTACAAGTGCGGACACTGCCCATGCGCAGACTTCGAATACGCCCGGAATCGCTTATAAGTGGAGCTCACGCAACAACCGTAAAGGCCGCCATGCCATTGCGATCTCGCACGACTGGTCTCCTACCTGGCGTGCGCCTGCTGCAACCAATGATGCGAAGGAGATCGCCAGGGGCGTATGGCGGATGTGCACTACGTTCCCCGTGTGGGACGTTTCTTACCTAGTCGCAATCATCTTCACCCTTGGATCGGTGGTCTGGGTGCTCAATGCCTTCTTCGTCTTCTACCCTGACCTCAAACCCGAGAGCGTGTTCCGAGGCGAGATCCTGTACGGTGGAGGTATTACTGCTTTCATCGGCGCGACGATTTTTGAGATTGGAAGTGTGCTTTTGATGTTGGAGGCTATCAACGAGAATCGTGCTGGGTGCTTCGGCTGGGCACTCGAGCAGGTGTACGAAGAGCACAGCGGTAGAGCCGCTGTGCCTAGGCTCGTGGCGTCTGAGAAGGCGTGCACGCACCACCATGTAAACAGAAAGAATCTCATTGGTAAAGCTGCAGCTGCCGAGAAACAGGCAGACGAGAATCAGGGCGATTCACGAGGCTGGACCTGGTGCCCTTCAACGCAAGACCTTCGCACTCATTACCTACACGACCTTGGCTTCCTCGCATGCAGCAGTCAAATGATGGGCGCGACAATCTTCTGGATCTCTGGTTTCACTGCACTCCATGGTATCTATAACAAGCTTTCACCTGGCGCCGTTACAGGTGTGTACTGGACGCCACAAGTTATCGGAGGATTGGGCTTTGTTATCTCGGGAAGTCTATTCATGCTAGAGACGCAAAAGCACTGGTGGCAGCCCGCGCCGAAAGTCCTTGGCTGGCACATCGGACTGTGGAATCTTATCGGCGGATGGGGCTTCATGCTATCGCCCTGTTTTGGCTACAGCTCGGCGGAATGGGCGCAGTTTCAGGCTGGATGCAGTACCTTCTGGGGTAAGCACCGTTTCTCAGACCTATCCGTGATCGTTTCCTGACATTATGACAGGTAGCTGGGCTTTCCTCATCGGCTCTGTGATTCAATGGTACGAATCACTCGACAAATACCCCGTAGAGACTGTCAAGACGACCTGATCTACCACTCAACCTCCTTCTCGCTCTGCCACATGAGCCCTGTTTTGCCACCGATGTCCTGCAGTACAAGCATTACAGGCGTCTTGGCGCCCTCGTCCGGTGTCTTCGTTCCCTTGCCCTTGGTCATGTCAGTGTTCACATACCCCGGGCAACACGCATTGACCAGCACGCCTCGATTTCTTCCCTCTTCCTCGCCTGCCATGACCTTTGTCATCGCGATTTCGCCCGCCTTACTGACAGCATATGCTGCACTTGGCCATCCCCTCTCTTTCTCCTTCCCATCCCCTACATCGCGCTTGAACTTCTCCATCAAAGCCGTCACCGCAGGCACATCCTTCCGTGCCGCATCGTGAAACGCCTGCTTCAAATCGGCAGAGTATTTGCTGAGACTTCCAGCCATTGAGCATACATTCACCACCCTCCCGTTTTCTCTCACTAAAGGGAGGAGATCTTGCATTGCCTCTAGGGTACCATAGTAGTTCGTCTCGAGCGTTTCCTTGACGACATTCGAGTCGAACCCCTGTAGAGCAACAGCGGCGTTGTTGATGAGAATATCGATTCCCTCTGGATTTTGAGATTTTAGGAAGTCTCGAAAAGATTGGATGGACTTCGTCTGGCTTATGTCGAGGGTGGCGAATGTGATTGTCGTGTTGCCTGCTTTGAGGACTCCAGCTTGTTGGAGAGCGTTGTCGGCGTTGAGGCTCTTGACTGCTTCGGCCCCACGTTCTTGAGAGCGAGCAGTGAGATAGATGGTCAGAGGTCCGTTGTTTTGAGGAGACTTGGGGTAGTCGAGAGCGAGATTGCGGACTGTCACAACATCAGCCGACAGTAGTGCGCGATGGCGAAGTCTAAGGCAGGTTACCAATTGCAAGGCCGATACCCTTGTTTGCGCCTGTAACCACGGCAATTTTAGATTGAGGCGCCATTGTATCCTTGTCGTGAGAAGTCACGGTGGTTTCCACTGGCTGCAATCTGGGAAATTATTGCATCTGAATCACGGCTTCATCGCTCATGTTGCTCTGCTCACCACGTCATCACTCTGACTTGCGCAAGATGGTACATCGATCGGTTGATATCGAGGGCAATCATGAAACGACAAACGTCGAGATTGTTCGTTCTGCTTCAATAGACAAGCCATTGTGCGACCAATTGCTGCGCACTATCGTCGAAGAGTTTGGACCTCTGACTGACTACAACGCTACGCTCCACCGAAGATTCAGGAGATGAAGATAGTCTCTGCACACATACATTCCACATCACAGATGTGCTAGACCCGAGAGGGACGGCCAAGATCGATGCGATGGTCATGACTATGGGAGCTCGTAACAGCGTCAAATAACTGTTATCCTTGATTGCTTATAATCTTTCGGTCTTGCAAAATACCGGCAAGATGTGCCACTTTTACAAAATCAAAGCGCACACCGCTGCCATCAATGACAGAACAGTGGAGCCCGTGACTGCCACACCCGTGCCAGTGTACGGGACCGGAGTCGATGTAGCGCTGGTACCGTTGCCACCAGACGTCCCGTTCGCGCTCAGCTTCAGAGTCCAAGTGCCGCCCGAGAGCTCGCTCACTTCCCCACCAACAAGCGCAACGCTTGTCCCGTTGCCACTCATCAAGCTGCCACTAACACCTGGCAGACTGACCCTGCCGCTTGTGCCCTCTGGTGCAGTGAAAGTAAATCCAGTGATCGACCCGTCGGACGAAGCATTGACCTGGGACGCGAAGCTGCCGACGTTTGTCGAGAAGCCCGCATCCACGAACGTCAGGTCTGCGAGGCTGGGAGTAATCTCCCATGTTTGGCCACCGGAAGTCAAGAGATGAATGCCAGCGACGTAGAATGTCAGAGTTGAAGTCGGGCCCGTAGCCCAGCCATGAGCGTGACTGATCCTGGGGTCGTTCTTGTACGGCGCATAGTGCAGCACGCCGTCGGCCTGATATCCTTCGATGAAGGTCGAGTTCGTCATACGTGGGTCGTCCATCATGAACCCCCACTGGAGTCTAGTCAGGGCCAATGCAGCGCTCGCGTTTCTAGCGAGAAAGTGGGCCTGAAGCTCGAAACTGGAGATGAAGGGTGAGACTGCATTGTCGGCTTCGACCGCTGGTGCGCCGTAGGGTGTCCAGCGAGCAGCAAGACCGTTGCTTATGGCTACGTTCTTTTCCGAAGAGTCGGTGAGATTGGCGAAGATAGCCCAGGTATTGCCATCCTGAGGAAAGAGTGTGGTCGTTTCGTTATCCTTGTATAGACCAGCAGTTGCATCCCATAATAGAGTGTTTGCTGCTGACTTGATGCCAGCTGCCGTGGTTGTCCATGAATCGAGCACCGACTGCTCCTCATTGAGTGACTGACCAAGTGATATTGCCTGATTGATGGTGTAGTATAGAATGGCGTTAGCTTCGATGTTGTGGCCTCCCATTCCAAAGCGAAGCCAGTCGGCGCCGCTTGTGACGTTCATCATGCCACTGTCGTCGATCGTGGACAGTGAGTACTTCAATGCAAACTTGTATTGCTCCCACTTGTCGGCAGCGTAGCTGAGATCAGCAGAGTAAAGGTAGTAGTCTGCCACTGCGATGAGACTGTACAGATGGTAGGTGAAGGAGAAGATCCCGCGCTCATTGAAAGGTGTGCCGGCATACGGCATCTGCCCAGTTGACGTGTTCTGTAGCTTGTAGAGTGAATCTAGCGAGTCTCTGACTGATACCAGGTCGTAGTATGAGACCACAATACTTGGTACCGCAATGGCCATATCACCTGGCCAGACCAAGCGATCGCGTTTGGCTCCGTCAGTCAACACTGAGCTTGCGTTGGCAATGGTGTAATTGTTGTACCAGTGGACCAGTCCAGCCGCATCATTTCCAACAGAGGAGTTTAGCGTTGGGTAGACGAGTGAGTTGCCATGCTACACCAAACCGTCAGTGGAACTCCTACGCACCTGGGAGAGCATCATAGCAGACTCAGCACCTACGTGTGGATCAATCGTGCACATTTGATTTGTGTACGCTCCAGCGTACCAGATGCGGTTGAGGAGCTCGTCGTTGCAGTGGAAGTAGCCGGTGTAGTTGTTGAGTTGGTCGTCGGCGAAATTAGGGAGTGGCGTGAAGTGGACGGTGATCTGCTCAATGGTGATACTACCAGTGGTGTTGTGTACTAGTGTAAGGTAGCGGAAACCACCTCGCTCGTGTTCGCGTCCGACAGACACGTTGCCGGCTCCTTGAGGTTGGAACCAGACTGGCTCGTCCATGCCAGAGTCCTCGGTGGCGTCCGAGCTGAGGTGAGAGATCCAGAGCGACGACTCCGAGTATGTCAAGCCAATGAATTGGCCATCGTCGACGTTGCCTACTTGCAGGCTGACGAGACCAGCGATGTTTTTGCCCTGTGAGAGTATTAGCTTTGGGAGACTATGGTCTCGGCAGGTCTACTTACGAAATCATACGTGACAGCTGACACGCCATCGAAGGTCGCGCTACCCACGGCGTCTCCAGTGAGACTGTCCGCACCATTGACAGTGCCATTGATCTGATTGACCTTTGCCGGGTGTAGAGTCCGGGAGCTTGGTGAAAGGATGTACTGCTCATACTGTGCCGCCACCACACCAGCGAACAGCAGACTTGTCTTGAGGAGAACCATGATTGCGATGAACAGGAGAGATAATTCAAGAGCAGAGAGACGGATCTGACCTGAATGAAATACTCCATCTACAAGGTTCGAAGTCGATCATCCCGCCTCTCGCTGGTTGCGAGCGACGCAGATGCCGGCTTCGATGTACCTGCATTACTCCGCAAGTTGGACGGGCCAAGCTCCTAGAGTGCTGTACCCTCTTGTCAGATACCTGGTCGCAAGGGTTGTTAGGCAAGGTAGGTCTGACGGTGCACGCGGTGGTTGGTCACGGCAAAACTGTGGAGGAAGTGTGGAGAAGGCGGAGACGATCAACAACCTTCGGATTGAGGTGGAGCGAGATGCACCGAGGCGAGATGTAGCGAACACGACTTCATCTGAAACCCTGCTTGTGCCTTAGTGACGGCAAAGACATTCTCAGTACTCGGCGACATCACAGCGAAATGTCCGACGGGTCCTCTGCAGATGATACAACGATGCGTGTCGATCCCCAACGAGCTCAAGTGCTGGTCGAGAACATTTCTTCTGTGCTCCAGCGGATCGAATCTGTGGCGAATGGACGAAAGGTAGCTACGCGTTCAACACGTCCAGCCACCAGCAGTCCCTGATAGATCTGCATCCAAAGGTCCGACTCATTGCTGTATCGAAGCTCAAGCCCGCAAATGACATTCTCGCACTGCACCAGTCGACCCAAAAGATCGTCCACTTCGGCGAGAATTATGCTCAAGAGCTCACCGAGAAGGCATCTTTACTTCCGCGGTCGATCAGATGGCACATGATTGGCGCTCTGCAGACGAACAAGTGCAAACCGCTGGCTGAGCAGGTACCAAACCTCTGGTGTGTAAGCAGCGTGGATAGCGTGAAGAAAGCGAATGCACTCGAGAAGGGTCGAGCAGCGCTGGCCGAGAAGCAGGATCTCCCTGAGAAGCTGCGAGTGCAAGCACAGATCAACACCTCTGGCGAAGAGGAGAAGAGTGGAGTCGAGCCGAAGGACGCAGTGGCGCTGTGCAAACATATCAGGGACGAATGTCCGCATCTGCAGCTCGCTGGTCTAATGACCATAGGCGCGATTGCAAGAAGCAAGGCTAGCACGCCTGAGACCGAGAATGAGGATTTTGTCGCGCTGAGAGAGACGCGGGATAAGGTGGCGAAGGAACTGGACATAGAGGAGGCCGACTTGGAGCTTGGCATGGGCATGAGCTCCGACTTCGAAGCTGCAATACGGCAAGGAAGTGATGAAGTCAGAGTTGGGACCACGATCTTCGGGGCAAGGCCAGCGAAGAAAGATGCAGAGGTGAAGGCGACTGTAGCAGGAGAGACATAAGAAGAGACAAGTATATTGTAGGTCTTCCACCCTTATCGTCAAATTGTATTACCCTACGTAGCCCACAAATGGCACTGATCCTCACATACATCGCCGACCATCTCATGCACTTCCCGCTTCCCACATCATGTTACGTGAGCGCACACCGTGTCTGTCTGATCACGTCAGCGCGCCGGTGAGGACGCACGCAATATTGAGTAGCGGCAAAATTTCACCTCTCCATCACCTCTGACGGTCAGCCCTTACTTCTTCTTCGCTAGCTTCTTCACGACTTTCATAGCGTTCGTAGCCGCCTTGCCACCCTCTGGTCCCTGAGACGCAATTGCAGCCAATCGCGACGCAGACTTGAGTTCCGTTGAGAGACGGTACTTCCGCATCGTCATGCACCATCCCGATACACTTCGATGGCGCTTGCTCGGATGATCGTTGTCGAAGGGCGTGTAAGCAACACAGATCTGAAGTGATTGACTTCGCGGGACATGCTGTGAGAGCTCGAGACACGGCGATCACAGCACAAAATGACCAAGTCTCTCCGAGAACTCCAGACCCTGGGACCGCTGATATAGTGGTAGCTTTGACAGTGAGCTTTCTAACGGCATGTCGGAGAGAGGATGGCCATGGTCGAGGTTCGGGGGGAGAAGTGGTAGCTGCCTGTCTGTGAAGCTGTGTCTCTCCACGAAGTTATAGCCCTGACATCGCAGCTATAAGGATAGCTGCAAACGCGGGTTGCCTAATGGATCGCCTGTGAGCTGCTGGACGAGCTCGAGATAGGCGACAATGGTACACTCTGAGTGGGTCTCTCCGTGAGTATTTAAGCTTGGTACGGCTGCTGTAGTGCTGTCCGCGATGGTGAATCTCATCATATCATCGTTGTGAGACTTATCTACGAGAGTCTAGACGGAAACTATGATCCTAGAGCTTAGGGAGAGCAGGCGATGGGTACAATTCTCTATGTTTCTCCGTGGAAATGAGAACTTGGTATTGCTGCTGTAGTGCTGAGCACGTCTGTAATCTTCATCACAGCATGTCCGTGAGAGACCGTCCTCGAAGATTTTGAAAGAAAGCTGGTACCTTACCTCTACCCGTGCCTCCATGTCCAGAATCCACTATTGCAGCCAGCATGATAAACGCACAAGAAACACGGGATAATCCACGGAGAGACTATCATACTCAGGTAAGAGTCTCTCTTAGGTCTCCTCTCACATTATCTAAACTTCCTTTGCCCCCTCTTGTTCCCCCGCCTTGGGAACAATCAACTTCGACGTCGAGTCGCGTTGCCCCGCCTGAGATACTAGCTTGATAAACGCAGTAGTATTCTCTTTCCCCTGAACCCTAGCCCTGAATTTCAACGTTAGGTCCTTGATGGCAATGCCTTCCGGCGGAATAGCAGCCCGGACTTCATCTAACGAAGGCATAGCTACTGGTGCAGGAGACTGCGCGCGCGATCCTGAAGGCGTATCGTCGTTCCTCGGCGAGCCTGGAGGGGAGTTCTTAAGGCGAATACGACGCGTTTCGTCGTTCGCGACGCGTTGTTTTTTACGCGACTCGTTACCACTGACATCTGATAGGTTAGGCGAACCAGGGCGCTTGAGGCTCGTCAAGCGTACGCCATCTTTCTTCTCAGGACGTCCGGATGGCGTATTTGTGCCCTTTGATGAAGCACCAAAAGGCTCGCCTTGAGCGAGCTTGAGAGCCTCCTCCTCGGCTTTCTTCTCTTCGTCAGCCCGCTCACGCTCTTCTTCCGAGTCCGTTTCCTCACTGGAATCATTATACGGGTCGCTGTCAGAGTCACTCTCGTAGTGATACTGCTTCTCCTTCTTGATCAACCGCTTCTTCATCCTGCGCTCACGCCTCTTCTGCTCCTTGCCTTGCTCCTTCTGCTGCTCTTCCTCCTGGTCGTAGTCCGCATCCTGGTCCTTCAGGCCTGGAGCCGAGATGTTCGCGCCACGCATCTCCTCGCGAATGCGGCGCTCGATCTCGCGCGTATCTGCATCATCCTCACCGACAACCAACGCACCCTCGTCATCATCCTGAAACTCCTCGTCCGCAAACTCCATATCCAGAACGTCCACATCTGCGTTGTAGAAGTCTCCTTCATCCTTCACGCGAGGCGCAGCGGCTGTATCATCCTCCGCTGCACGCCTGGCCGCTGCCGCTTTCTCCTTCAACATCTGCACAGCCGCTTTCTTCGCCTCCTGCTGCCCCACCTGGGTACCCATAAACCACCTCGACGGCTTTATCTTCGAAGCCATGATCTTCTCTGCCTGCTCAGTGCTCATGCTCGGCAGTCTCCCAGTCTCCGTGAACTTGTACCAACGCTCCACAGGCATCATCGTGAAAGGTCCGTCCGCAGTCTCCGGAAGTGTAAGCAAGACGCTCTGCTCAGATAGAGGCTCTTGGTAGCTTCCAATCCAAGTATTCTTGTTGTCGAAGTCCTCCAGATGCCATGGTTTCGTCTCCTCGTACCGGAGCTGTGCAGCCTTCTGTTGCTTCGGGTTGTTCTCGTCGTAGTACACATCCATCACGTTCTTCTCATTCTTCTTTCGCGGTGCTCGTTTCGCCGCTCCGCTGGTGGGAGCGATATTCGCTTGATTCGCTTCGCGCTCTGCCTGTCTCTCTGCCTTCTTCGCGTTGAATGCTTCGCGCTCCTTGTCGTCGATTCCTGACGGCGCGTCCGACTGATCCCCATTATCCTGCTTGTCGTGCGCGTAGCGTCTGTGTAGGTGGACCGGCCTTGTGAATTCGCTGGCATTCCAAGGATCGATGATCTGTGTAGGAGCTTTCTCGTTGTCTCGCTTCACATCGAACTTGAAGCCGTGAAAGCGCATGCCCTGTTCTAGGTCGCTCTTGGAGATATAAACGTCAAATGTTTGATCAGGGGGACGATCATGTGTGGTACTCGCGTTCCCCGAGCTACCTGACACGCCATTACTTGGTTCCGGACGCGACGTATGCGCGCGTTGTGAGGGCGTGCCAGCCGCGGAGAGAGCTGCTTTCTTTAGGGGCGGCTTTCGTTGCAGGAAAGCGCTCGGTGCAGCGCGCTTCCGAGGACGAGGCACTGTGTTGGAGCTCATGACGGCCTCTCTCTGCGGAAATATCGGAACGTGCCTATGCTCGTGTAGTGTGCATCGGATCAAACGTATGGAGAGTGTCCATGTCGGAGACAGTCGCGAAGCAGTGACATCCTAGGCAGCATGCGGCTCTGCGGAATGTTCCGCCATCGCCGAAGACATGTGAAAGTCGACGTCAAGAGACACTCTCACTGGGTATTCACTCGTGGCAGCGGCTTCAGCGTAGCATCCATCGCATCGCCTTCCTAACCTCTCACTCACTTGCAGCCATGGACGCCAAAACTTCAGTAATGCAGCAAATCCGGCAACAAGCCGCTCTAGCCAACGCCCGCCAACTGGTCGAAGTACGTCCTCTCCACTTTCCTTTCGCCTCTCCCGCCTGAGCCTTCCCTCATGCACTGCCCTCCCCTTCACTGGCCCGAGTCTGACTCCCGCACAGAAAATCAACGATCACTGCTTCGAACGGTGCGTCCCCAAACCCGGGGCCTCTCTCTCCTCCGGCGAAGAGACCTGCTACACGCATTGCATGGAGAAATACATGGCCGCATGGAACACAACAAGTCGACAATACCTGGGACATGTGCAAAAGGGCGCGGCTGGGCAGGTCGGACTGCAATGATGAGCCATACAGAGGTTGGCAGAACTGGCTTGGAGAGAAGGACATAGGGTTGGCCTAGCGTGAACGGGCGCACGGCGCCTCTTGGAAACGGCATTTGTACGAAAAGAGTATGTACGATACGGAGGCGAGAAAGAGGCAGACGATGTACAAAAGAATGTACGCATATTCAACAGTCCATGCGACACGCATCCAAGAATGCATCGGCATTTCGAATGCGCAGCACGGAATTCCTCGGGGATCGAATCATTGTTCTACCTAAGGGGCGACCGTGCTACACTTGTTGAAAGTGATTCCGCTGGACCATTGAGCATCCGCACAGAGACACACGAAAGCAGAGCATGCTTTCGCTGGATGACTAATCTTGGAGTGCAACGCAATATGCATGCACATTTGCTCTGCTGCCCTTTGCTGCTCATCGCATGTGCGTGCGTTTGTCAGTTATCACATTACCCTCGGACGACATGAAAGTGATGTGTCCGAGCACTCCCAGATGCCCACCCAGACTGCTGCACGGAGAGTTTCCCTACATGCCGTTCCCGATGCATACGGCACGGCATGTCGACAAAAAGATTTGCACTACCTCAATGATCCAGTGACACGCAGGCAGGATGCAACTCCAGTACTGCGCAGCGAGACGAGCTGCTCGTGTTCCTATATACCTTATACATCGGGCGGAGCCACACTACACGTATAGTGATTCCGCTCGACCATCAAGAATTAATGCTCGAAGCGACGCAAGTAGAGAGTCCCCACAAGCGTGATTACCACACCTTAATGGAAGCTTGATATGCGTCTACTGTGTGTGATTGAAGCATCGTATCCAACCTTTAATCTATGCTGACTACCGACTATAGACGAGCCAGGTTCAAATTCAGCGCCCGCTCAGAACGCTACACAGCAAGATCTCGTCTCGTCCATCCTTCCCCGGCACGCACTACAACTCCTTCAAGCACTCTTCGCAGCCTTCGCCAGCTTCCTCTCCCTCCGCTTCTTCGCCGCCTCAGGCCCACTCTGAGTATCCATCATAAGATCCCACCACCGAAAGCTACTCGAATAATTCCCTATAAACTTCTCATGATGCGTGTCGTGCCAGTCTGCCCCCGCCCACATCGGCACAAACTTGTGCAAACTCCACGGAAAGTCAAACCCGCTATGCGCGTCGATGGCCTGGAACAACCGCAGCACAATCCAGATGTACATCGTCAAGACGTGCAGATCCTGCGTGATTGCACACCAGAGTATCGGTGCGCTCACGGTCCCGATCCCCAGGAACATGACTTCGATCGGACTTGCGTACTCGGCTGCCAAGCCGAAGGGAGCGGAGTACTGGTGGTGGATTTTGTGGATGTTTTTGTAGAGAGGGCCCCAGTGCAGGGCGCGGTGCGACCAGTAGTGCCAGGCGTCTTCGAAGACGAAGA
>JAVRRP010000010.1:0-60099 GCA_036872775.1 Oleoguttula sp. CCFEE 5521
GGTGGTCCCGTGTATACCTCTGTCGGCGTACATCTGGGACCTATACCAAGTTCGGAATCGTAACACTTATACGTAGCTAAAAGTATACTAAATATACCCTACTATTTATCTTACTTATCTTTTCGATCTTCCGTTATATATACGATAGAATCTCTTAGTTTACTATAACGAGCGTTAACTACTATACGGTTTCTAAAAACGGGTAAAAGAAACTAGTAAGCACGGTAAATCTAAGGTATTTACCCGAGCTAGGAGGCCGAGACTAAAATAGTTTTAATCTACGTAAAAATACCGTCGTCTTAATAAGTATTTATGAAACCGAAGGGACGGGAGAAAGTTACTTATCTAATAATATCTAGATTGCTTAGCTATACTATAAACCTAGGAGGAAAAAGTCGCGACTAACTAAAGGCAAATAATTATACCTAAATACCGATATCGGTAGCCTAGCCTTATAGCTACCTTATTTTCGCTAGGAAAAGCGAGACTAAGTCTCTAATACCGGGCTCTACGGTCTTTAGAGATTCTATAGTATATAAGTTACTAACGAGGCGCCTTTAGAAGCCGTAAAGTTACTTATCCCGTTCTACGAATAAGTTAAATTTACGATTACCTTAGAAGACGCTATACTATTCACTCTTAATAAACCTAGTACTAGGGCCTAGAGTAGTATTCTTTAGCCGTGTAATAGATTATAGGAAAGTAGAACGGACCGTAGATCTTCTTAATAGTATCTAGATCGGTAACTAATACTTAATTGGGGCCTATACGAACTAGAGAGCCGTGCTTTTTATATAGACGTACGGTCTCGCGATATATATCTCCGTTTAGGGTATAAAAAATTAACGAGGCCCTAGAGAGACTAGTATAGAATAGTCTAGGGATACTAGCTAGAGATAACTAGATTTTCTAGTATCCTATATAATAGACTAAGATCGTAAGTACGATAGCGCTAACTATAACTTAGTAATTTTCTAGAATAAAGGGTAGTAAGTATAGACCTACTAAATAATACTATATTGCCTCTATCCGAGATTAGTCTTTAATTAAATAGCTCTATATCAATCTTTAACTTAGCTAGAAATTGAAAGGAATAATAAAATTCATAAAAATAAGTTTATTAACCTAAATAAATTTTATAGCTATCTCCTAGAACTAAATATTAATACCCGAAACCCTAAACGGTTAGTATTAATATAAGTTACCCGGAGCTTCTATAAACCCGAAATTACGTAAGGCGCCTAGCTAGGGTATCGTAGGCTAAGAAATATAGAAAAATACTCTACCTCTAATCTATAGCTATAGGTTAATTATAAAACAATACCGAAGAGTAGTATTTAATCCGTACCGTAGGGCGTAAGCCTAGCTATAAGTAAAAGAGTACGGTAGAGATACCCGGTATCTCGTTATACTATAAGCTAAACACGGCGATTATAACTTAATCTTATAGTAAGGTAAGATTACTTATAATACTCTATCTTTATAGAAATAGTAATATAGTAGTTTTGTATACTTATACGTAAGTTACTCGTAGTATTCGCTACGTACTACTAGGTAATAAGTATAAGGCTTAGCCGGCTAGGTTAACGATATACAATTTAGATATTTACGTCTTTATACTAGCGAACGGTATAAGCTTAACCTTGACTACATTGCTAAGGTATTTCTTTACGGTACCTATAGGTAGATACCTAGGTATACTACTAAAAGCTATAGTCGGTTAATTTCGTAAGCCTACGCCGTTAGCGTAGTCGGTAGACGTGTTATTAGGCCTATAGAATACGAGTATAGACGGATTAATAGCTAAATCCCACGGTATAGCTTTATAATATTACTAGTCTCTACTCTAGTATAGTGCGTATATAGAATTATAGCGACCGACGTCGTATAGATCTAAGCCGATATTGCCGATATCTATCCCGGCAACTTGTCTCTTCTATATAGAATTGTTTAATAGGACTACCGGGCCTAGAACTTACGCTAAATAAGAAAGAAGTAGCGGAAGAGCTTAGACTTATCCTTATATAGAAGTAAGACGGGTTAGAGAGGCTAATATTACGAAGACCCTAGAAGAGGTATACTTACTATTAGTGACGATAGGTACCATAGCTTCTAGTCCGATTAGCTTACGTTATTTACGGTTTAGAAACTCACCTTTCTTAATGCATCACGAAACTGACGGGTTCCATGCGTGCCATGTCCATAGACATGTGCCAAAAACAGCAGACATCTGATGAACCTATTAGTAAAGCCATTGCGGACTATCAAAAGGGTTGCACCGGGCCCAAGGCGACGCCGCTCGCGCACATTCTGTTCCGGTCGCTACATTCCTTCGACGCATGTCCGGCGGCAATTCACGCATACATGCGTACCAACATCGACAACTCCTGTCCCCGGCCGAGACAAAGACGCTCGTACAATGAATCTCGCAGTTGACTAGCTCTGGGTTTCCTGCATCACCCCAATTGCTTCTGAAAATGGCCGAAGAGATCTGGAAGCACCGCCCTGCAGCCTCCCGCTTTCCGCTGAAGCCACGAGGCAGACACTGGACTTAGCGCTTCTGCACTCGATATCCTGAAGTTACAAGGCATCTGGACGAGGCAGATTGACCACGCACGCTTCTTGGCACCGAATTTTGTCACAGCCAAAATGTAGTTCGATGCTATCAAACCTTTGGGCTCACCTGTTTCTGGACAGTCAACAGCTGCGTGCTGGTCGCCGCCATAGCCGCAAGCTTGTCGTTGACGCTTTAGCCTTCCTTTTGCACTCAGCAGTTGTGGCTGCTTCACATAGGAATGCCCTCTGCTGCGCAACTTCATTCTGATCGATTACCCTTGGCCTGGTCTTCCTTACCATCCTGTTTGCCCCGCTCTCCTTCGTCCTCAGTCTGGTCACTATTTGCCACTCCGACCCCGCATTATCCTGCAAAGCTGGCGGGCGACAGCGGGCGTCAAGCTTCCAGCTTCTACACCTTCCCCACATCGACCTCCATCCCCCGCAACATCGATTAGGTCGTTTTGAGTGTTTTCTTTCAGAAGTACAGAAAAGTTTTCGGGTGCAGGGTATGATCTGTATAAATTGAGTTTTGTGATCCGCTTCTGCGCGTGACCCACCTCCCAGGGTAACGCTACGATGAAGGACTATGGGTTTAAAACAAGGGAACACAAAGCTGCCTCGTAATCTGGAAGAACATTTGTTATCCTGAGACCGATACTGGACCTTTTACCCTGCAAGCTCAATAATCATCGCTACGTTGTGATAGCACATCGGATACCAGGGATTGTTCTGCTGACCAAACAACATCGGACTATTGAGACACATGCTCCACGAAGGGAGCAGGAAATCGTGGTGTTAGGTCAGTATTCGGCGGACAGATTTGGTGCCCAGAGATCTAGTAGGTATAGATGTTCGCACTAGCCAACTTTCCTCCTCTTCTTTCCAAGACGCCTTTGAAGTGCCGAGCATATGAACTGATCAATGTGGACTGGCCCTTAGCTCAAATGGATGACCACTGCTTTGATGTACTACGTCTGCTCGATACATGTCTGATGCAACCACAGGCAGCGAAGTCAGAGCCATCGAAGATCGATCTACACACCCTGCTCCGCACGTAAAGCTTTGTTGTCCGCCTTGTTGCGCATCTCGCGACCCTTCTCGGACCATGGAAAATGGGCGACCGGGATGACGAAGAAGGAGTTGCTCGGATCGGCGATACCGGCAAGAGCGTTATACCTGTTCATCACCGTGAGCTCAGTCATCCAACTGCACACGCCGAGGATTGAATAGCGTCACCACGCCAAGAACGCAGCAATAATTCCGAATACATCGCCAGCCTTGATGCATCCTCCGTTCAGCGCACCACCACCATTGAGTAGATAGCCGATACCGAGGAGTAGGAAAGCCATATCCAGCGTCAAGCAGAGCTTGCCACCGTCGATCGCAATGTGCAGATCAGCAAGATGAAGGTGAAGATGAACCAGCCCTGACAACATCGTCAGTCTCGTGTCAAACAGGCGCGACCTCGTCCAACGCTTACCATTAGGTACAGGCCAAACGAGTTCAGGAAAGGAAGCTCGGAGCCGTTGACCGTAAGACTGTCGGTGATTTGGAAACCGCCAGGAGTTAAGATAATTGCAGTGGAGATCCAGAAGCCGCCGTAAGATGACAAAGCAGTGGCTCGAAAGGTATTGCCGATAGCCATGTCCCTGTTCACTTCGTCAACACAGCCTCAGATTGCTGTAATGAAGCTCAACAAATCACATGCAGGCAAGAAGCTGGCAGAGACCACCATAAGCGAAGGCAGCACCGATGACCAAGCTTGGGCCAGTAATACCACGAGTGCCCAAATTTGATGAGCGACAAGACGAATGTGGTCAAGGCGAAAGCGCTAAGACCGAGATGGGCTGGGTTCGCAAACTCAGAGTTTTCAGGCATTTGAGACTTCCCAGCAGCAATCCCGGCAAAATCCTGCCCTGCGAGGGACTATGCAGAGGGCGGAAGATGAATATGCCGTGGCCATCATAGTCCTCATCATCGCGGTCGCCCACGAAACAGGAGGACACCTTGCAATCACATTCTATGGCAATGGAGAAGCTACGACAGTGATGAGGGTAGTGATGAAGATGATGACAACAGCGACGACGATAACGACGATGACGGACGACGACGACGATGGCGACGATGGCGACGACGATCGTCAGACCGGGGAATCGGGCCACGTCTGTAGGAATACGACAAGTGCAGGAGACAGGCTTCGGAGGGTTGCTATGCACACCGTACGATCGAATGTGAAAGATGCTCTCATTTCGCAATCTTATCGCTGCAACGGGGATCTGGTAGTTGAGCTCGTAGAAACACTGTGTAGCCCCCAGGCTGACCTCCCGCCAAAGCAATATTGGTATCAAACGTGGCAGCCGCATTCGTATCCACGAATCGACAAGTAGGATCTTCAATGCATTCCAGCCGTGCGGACAGTGACGTCCGAAGATACAATCGAAGTATTGACATCCGGACCTACAGCGCATGACGCATCGTGAGACAGTCGAACCGCTTTTGCGCCATGTGGGACTGAACGGCTCGAATTAGCATCGCCTCAGCAGTGCCACATGGGCGATGTTGGACACGCTATGCTACGCTGTACGTTGTGGCTTTTTGTAAGAACGACAGCGTCCAGACAACAGAGGACAACGGAAGCCATCGTGGAGTATGAGGACGAGTTTTGGCAAGTAACTTTTTGGACAACCATCATCATAAACGAGGTCGGGCCCAGTGGGAAGCAACTGTCCCAAGCATGTAATATGCTCTGCAGCTTTAATCTTCGCCCAGACCTGGCTTCCGATGAGCCACCCACTGGAATTAACCACAAGAGTTCTGTCTCGTCAGACAGGCACAGACCCTTTCTAATGTCACATGTGTACACGCACAGTCATAGAGTGTGCTGAAGCAGTCTTCCAAGATTTACTAGTCTCGCGTCCTCATCTGTTCGCACCCTCTCAGGCTGTTCCTCGGAGACAACCAGTGGGTGTCTGTTAAGAAGCCCAAATGTGACGCTATGCAGTGGCGACTGAGATCCTACGGATGAGGGGCGAGGAAGTCGGCTGGGTCACGTCTTGGACAGCGCTGGCCATCTTCAATTCTGATCTGGTGTCCATTGTACTGAGAAGGAGCTACTAGGATCAAGGTACAGAGGTCCTTTGAGGATCACAGCTGACCAATCGATCTCATGCCGTGTACGCTACTTTTGTCAAGGTGTTGCGTCAAACACCTTCTCGGTGGCCCCAAAATGCGTTACCATGAAACGTCCATGGCTTCCATGTCCCTGTGCTGCTCAACACGAAAGGGTCATATCTACTACTGACCAGCTATACGTCGCCGAAAACACGAGTGTTGCCCCTGGGTGCCCTGCCTTCGTGTGCCAGAACATTCGTCGTCAAAGAGCACGGCACCTTGATCGTGGTGGACAGCTATCGAGACGTGAATGGTTGTACTCCTACAGCAATTCAGAATCACGATGGGGCGGCGACTTGATCGATCCGATCACGCGGTGATCGTTGAAGCGAATTCAGAGTCAAGCCTGCCGACATTGTGAAACAACCGCCACGGAGACAATCACTACTTTTTCACCTTCCTCGTGTCTGCAGAGGTGGCTTTTGCAGCACTCCCTGCTTGAATAGACAGAGAATTTCATGCTCCAAGCACTTCGGCACATTTTGCAGAATCAGACACTATATCCTGGACAGGTGATCTTGTGGAGAAGTGTAGTCCACAACGACCTTTTGTATGATCGACATACTGCCGTTGTCATGAGACACGAATGTTATAATCGTGAGACAACCTGCTCAGCTTGTGCTCAAGTACCATGACGCATCTGCTCTGCTGAAATCACCTTGGTTGCGAAGCGCCATTCTCAAGAATTTTGACGACACCCTCGGAGGCCTTGCACGTTTTAATGACCAGCTCTGTAATAAACAGTGCGTGGCTCTGCGCACGCTGTCTTGCCAGGGTTCGCACTATAGAGAGTGAAAGGTGTGTTTAATACTGCATATATAGCATCAACTCTTTAAATATTGCAAAGCTTATAAGCGCAGGCAGCAAGAGCGATCTACGGTACGTTTAAGGTTACTTCTACGGCGGCCTCAGTAGTCGTAGGCTCTTGAAGCAAGCAGAATACAAAGTACTAACATAGGTCTATTATAGTCTTCTAGAATCCACAGTAGCGGCCACAACGTAGGAGTGGGGTGGATACCATCGCACTGAGGCATTGACATAAACCAAGCGGTGGACATAGCAGCTAAGGAGGCAACGGGCTGGAGGAGTGACGGAACCGCCGAGGGTAGGGCCAATCCAACTTCCGGGACATCAATCTCTCGGGGCCACGACGAAATCACGGTGCCGTAAACAGGCCGGATAGCGATGGCTGAGCACTTGGCAGGGAGAAAGTAAAGGCAGAGTAACGTATCGGTACGCACCTGCACCCTTGAAGACCGTGCTGCACCTGTACAAAGGCTTAACCAAGAGCCGGAGCTCGGTCCTTGTCCAACCCCGCACAGAGAAGTCGGCCTCGAGGATTTTCTCTTCCGCCGGAATGTGCCGGATGTTCCGGACTCAATGTGTACATGCTGGGAAGGTCGACAGACCGTACGACACATCCTACTCGCGTGCAAGAAGTTGAAGGACGTTTCGCTAGGAGATTTTCGGACCGGACGACGGGCGGACCGACGTTCAGGATATCCTGACGAAGCGCAAGCTGGCCATCAAAGCTATCCAATTCATAGGACAGGCGGGGATGCTGGGGGCAGAATAGGATCTTGGAGGAATAGACGAAGTCGAGCAGTAGGTGCAGACCCGAGGTAGGAGGATCACGACTGACGAGGCAGAGCCTCCAGGAGCCTAGCACAGAGTACATCAACAGGTTCAGGACCATCGTCCGTCACGGGCGGCCAGGCTGGAGCGGACGGTGGTTGGAGCAAGAGAGAAGGTTCGGCGACGGCTGGCCTGTTGTTTACAGAAGTCCCATTGAGCGAAGTGGGGCGTTCCGGACTAGGGAAGGTCTGGGATGCGTCGGCCGTGGGCCAAGCCTGCTCTGCCGGGCATGGCTACTAGATAAAGGGCGGCTGCAACCGTGTAGGAATTAGGTCGAACCAAACCAAGTCAGCTCATACATTCACGCAGTTGAGCATCAGCTTTAAAAACACAAGATGAGCCGATCGGAAGAAGCTTTGGCCTTTCTGACGGTACGGCCCTGTGAAATTCTGGGACATTTGGGCTGCCGCCGTGAGCTAACATGTTCGGCCACCGTGAGTCTTTGCATTGCTCAAAACGGCAAGTCTTCACCATCATAGCGCCCACCAATGCCACCGCCTTGCTCCCACCCCTCGATCCAAACATTCCTATGGCGTCCCGTACCCTCTGGCCTCGCCATTTGTGCGATCTCGACGACCTGCCTAGCACTGACTTCGACATGAAGATCCGCCTTCTCTCCACCAGCCAAGTCCGTTTTGACACTTCCCGGACTTTGCATGTAGATGCAGAAACCCTCAGCGCGAAGCTGGTTTGACCAGAGTGCAGTCAGCATGTGCGCGCTAGCTTTACTTATTTTGTATGCGGGATATTTGACACTCATGAGACTCGAATCAGTCTGCGCGGTTGTGATTGCACGGAGCGTGGAGGAGAAGTTGACTATCTTCTTTTCCTGCCCTTGCCTTCGCAGAGGCAAGAACGCGACGGTCAGTCTGTGCGTGCCGACGACATTGGTACCAAGCGCCTCGCTCAGGTAATCCATGTCTTCAAGGTTAGGCGTCCAGTCATCACGTACGGCGGCATTGTTGAAAAGAAAGTCAAGGCCGGTGCCATTGAGCTCAATGGCTACAAGGTTTGCTGCGAAATCGATGCTGTCCTTAGATATTAAGTCCAGTCGGACATGGTGAACTCGGCCGCCGGATTCCAAGATCACTCTTGCAAGGTCTGCGCTGGGCTGCTTTGAGCGCGAGCCAGCGATACTTTGCAGACTTTTTCGGCTGGTTGTTTGGCGACAATCTGAATTATGCCCTGACCGAGGCCGCGAGACGTGCCTGAGACAAGGTAGGTTGACATAGCTTTGTCGAGATACAAAAACATTGTGCACGCCAAGGTAGCGAAATAATAGCTGACAGGTTTGCCTAACTTCGGGCCAAAGAATACCATTAAGTGTTTACCTTCTAGACGAGTAAAGTACGACGAACAGAATAGAACATAAGCTGTATAGATAAGTCGGATTAACAACCAGGCTACCGGACGTAAGCGGAATGTTTTATCTCCGCCCGATTTACTTGTTACGATCTACCTTGATCTTATTCCGTAAGGCGATCTTAGATTACTGTAGGTGCCTTTTGAGGAGCTACGTCTTCGTCGTAATCAAGCTCCACCTAGAGCGTAAGCTCGTTAATAGCAGCACGTAAGTATAGGGCACGCTGTGCTGCATCTTCAAAAATGTTCCTCAAAATTGTTCCAACGCGTCTCAATGTCCTTGACAAGCTCGTAGGTCTCCTTGTTGTCGAGTGGCATTGTCGGAGCCATAAGGGTGCGTTGTAGCTTCATTAGTCGCTCGTTGCGCTAAGGTGATCGTACTATCCAGTAGATCACATATGGAGCTTGCCAAGTGGTCCTCCGTTGCGCCAGATCTGAAGCGCTAATTCTTTGATTCATATATTGTCGTTGAGCTATCTCTCTTAAAGGCGTCGATATTACTCCCAATGAGCACTGCTTGTGCTATAAGATTGAGGACGTAGCCCAAGCACCTATGCTAACGCTGCTTCGTATCAAAGCCACGTTCACGTGCAAGGTAACGAACGCAAGTATCGTTGCTTATAGCATTATCGGTTACAAAGTAGCCACTTTTATGCGTGAGGTCGTACTAGGAGATAAGGGCTGCGATAGACGTAAGACTACTCTGCTTCCCTTGTATCCGCGGCATCGATAGTAGCGTTATTGTAGGGCATGCAGAGCTGTTGACAAATGACGCAGTGATACCAAGTAGTGCTAGCTTGTTGCCAGAAGTCCACAAGTCAAGGCGAGGTTAATACTATTTATCGCTAACTTCAAGGTCTCTGTAACCTTACCAAAAACCTTATCATAGAGTCCGCCTATAGTATTAGCAACTGCGTTACGTCTTGGCATCTGCTTTAGTGCACACGGTTGGAGGTACTCAACTATTGCGCGTGAGCTCGTGACTCAACCTAGCGGAAGCTCACGCCGTCGCTAACAAGCTAGTCAAGGAGCAGTGTCTTGAATGTGGCTTGATCAGAGGCTACCGCGTGCTGAGTCTGTAGAGCATCCACTGGGTTTGAGCCGGAGCGTAAGAAGCTGTCCATCGCGTTGCCCACTATCCTTCGCTTTTTGCGTATAGGCCCTCATCCTCTTCAAGTCCATGTACCACCTTCGTATGGTGGCCTGCAGTATTTTTAGCTAGCTCCGTTTTGGACCCATGATTCTTCCTCTTTTTGGCTTGATGGCAGAGCCTATAGTGCCACAAGTGTGTGAGACCCTGTATCTGCTAGCGCCGCCAAACACGACCACACCTAATTACCCACGTGCATATCTTTTTGTCCTCGGTAGGCACACGCTAGCTTGCAAGGCGTTGCCATAAAATGCCCTCGTAACCAGCAAATGTTGGCTGGCTCTCGGCTGAAACCACGGCTGCAGTCGTGCCAGAGTCGCTCTGTCGCTGTGACGTGTTGGAAATCTTGAGTATTGCGGTAGGCGGTACGCTTGGCAGCATAGAAGAGGTATCGATTGTCATAGCGGGTAATACAGGCCTGCATTCAACAATTATTGATGATTGAAGTGAACTTGAGATGAAGGCAGTCAGGTTCACTTCGATAACGTCGAAGGAGTATAGATCGCGGTAAGATGGGTTGTGGTGGATGAATTGGACACTGCAGCATAGTTCAGAGACGGCATTTTGAATCTCGCTCAAAGCGTATCCTCAACGCCAGTCTTCTTTCCAGGCACCGACAGCATATATCCTTCCCCTCGCCTGAACGCATCCGTTCCCAGTGAAAGCGGCACGTACGGATCCGCGTCCCCTAGTCGCTGAGCCACAAGACCCGCAGACCCCGGTTGTCTGAAGCCACGCTCCAACTGACGTTCATAAGAGACTTGTCTAAGACGCTGGCCCTCCGCCGGCGTAAGACGAAGATAGAACTCGATTGCGACAGCGTGGATCCAGAACGCCAGCCAACCAGCAGAGCCGAAGGTGATGCCGAGCCCAGCCCCAATCTCTACTGGGTTGCCGTTGGGGAAGCCAGCCTTGACAACGACTTCAAGGGCGTTGTTCTTGCCTTGAAAGAAAGGCAGACAGCCGGGGTAGAGGTTGATAGTCATGTCTTGACCAACGATGGAGGCTATCTGTGCACAGGGTCGGCTGGTATAGAAGCCACCTATTGAGCTAATTATCAGTGCCGCTAAGAACATGATGATGCGGAGGGTGATGATGGATGAAAACTATTTCTTGATTTAGTAGTTTTTGCAGCGTGGTTTTCTTGTCGGGCTTGACATACGTATCCCCATGCCCTTATCATCCAAGCACGATGTTGGTCGATCTGCAGTCTCTTGATATTCATCCAGGCAAAGATGTATGCCAGCGTTGTTGAGACGACCAGGACGCCGGTCAGGATCCTCGTTGCCATATCGCCGCCAAAAGCATGCTGCGCGACAACAAGAACACCAGCATTTGCGATCAATGACAACAGAATAACCAGGTATCCGTTGATCCGGTGGAATAAGATGACCTTGTGTCTGATCGCTGGTACGAATTGAAAGCACACCAGAAATCCAGCAGGTAAGATACAAAAGAGGTGCAGCATCATGCCAATCTTAAACGGGTTTTGAAGGTAGAAGTAGCATTCTCCTGGCGAAGCGCCGCTAGCGCCATGTATTCTCGGATTGCAGAATATGCCATAGAAGGAGAGATATTGGAGGCGAGCTAGGGTGAATCCCATGATATAGCCAATTGTTACGAACCCTTCAAAGCGTCAATCGGGCGAATTTAGAGGATGTAAGCTGAAGAGGACTCACATAGAACGAAGTTGTATCCTTTCGAAAATCCTATTGGATTATACACTTTGCGCATCGCAACAACAAAGCTGTTCGCCGGAATTCGGTTGAAATTGTCCATCGCAAGGATCTAGCGTGCAGAGACAGCAAGATTAAGCGGTTGACCAAGTTTGACCGACTGACAGAGGTGTCTTGGGAACAGAATATTATGAGACCGCGATTCTGACTTCGGCACTATAAAGAAAGTCGTCCATGGCATCATACAGTTACGGCCGCATTAATACCTCCAGAGGTCCGCGTGGCATAGGCGGTGCATGCTGAGGCTTAGAACTACAGGGGTCCAACGAAAGCCGCCCTTTCCGACAAATCCTTGGTATGGTCGCAGTCATACACCAATACGGGCGCGGAAGAGTAAAGCTGCACTTCTACGTCACCACAGGTAACAAGGTAGCAGGTAATTATACGGCCGTTGAGAAGTCGGGGCGGTCAGCCCGCCTGAAAAGGCCATCCTTCAGGATTCCAAACCCCTGGCAGGCACCCATTAGCTCGACTCGCACAGACACATATCGCGGAGTGAGTCGCCACATTCTCTCATCAAGTGGAGATTGGGAAAGCAAGAGATTAGAACTCATTGCTACGGATACGCGTTTCGCAACATCTTCGGCTACGGCCGTAAAGTACCCGCGTTGGGTTTAGTATGACGCCGGTGCGAGTACTGCAACGGTAGGCACGGTCATCTTTCTTCTCAGCATGAAGGTTATAAGAAATATCGGTGTTTCCCTCTAAAATCTTAGGTGCAGGCGCGATGTCGGCTCTACATTTGGGCTATTTTCATCACCAGGATATCTCCTTTTATGCAAAGTGAATCTTTCAACGTCTTGAGTCTCACTACCGAGACGTTCACGGACACGATCTAGGCTTGCCTACCGATCTCATGGAGTTCTACCAAGAGCAGGTGAGCGCGAACCAGTACTGGAGCTCACTAAGTACTTCGAATGGGAGTTCAGTAAGTAGCATCTCGACGCCTTTTTTCCACTTGCGAACGAATACTGCAATCGACTGATAGCTTTACACCCTCGAGTATTCCAGAAATGCTATCAGGACCTGGTTACGTGAAATGTCCGCACTGTCCTGGGTGCTATAATAGAACACGTGGACTGCACAATCATATACGCATCTTCTAACAGACGAAGGTTCGTAGCCGGCACCTCGTACACCTGTACCTCCTCGTCGGCCGAAAGTGCACTAGCGGATCGTGCCGCATGTTGGACCACAAAGAAGTTAGTTTCAGGAATATCATCAATGAGCAACGTATGCTAAAAAGGATGAATCAATGCCAAGTGTAGGCTCCATACGCGCGTGTGCAATCGGGGCACGCAAGTCCGTATTGCTACTTACACGAGCAATCTCCCAAGCAGTCGGCGAAACGAGCTGGCCTTAGTTAAGGGCCGTAACATCTGGATCTACCCCTTGCTGTAGTAGTGCACGTGCAACAGGTATATTCGGCAAGAAACACACCACATGAATGGCCGTTGTAAGCCTAGACATCCCTCGAAGTTGCCGGGCCTTGGGGTTGTCGTTACGGTAGGCGTTGACTGCTACTGCTTCCTGCGCCAAGTAATTGACCAGATTTGAGCCTTCAGTTTCGTTGATGTGCTCCGCAGCGCAATGGAGAAGGTTGCCGTGCATATTCAGCACCGTGTGCAAACAAAAGGTGTATGACGCCTATAGCCCCACGTGCTATCGCCAAAGCAAGAACGGGCTCATCCACGCTCGACAGCACATTCACACCTGTTCCGATGTCGATCAACCACTGCATGAACTCTTCGTCGTCCATCGCAAGGCTGTACGAGTATTAGTACAAACTTGACTCATCGTGATATAATTGTATTCACCGGAGAAGGGAAGCGGCAGAGGACAGAGCATTAATTATCTGCCATCCGAAGTCAAGCAGCGTACGAATACAATCTTTGTCTCTTCGCTGGCAGGCGGCAGCCACAAGGTCCTCCGAGACAGGGTTGTCACGTTCTAGAAGGAGTCTTAAAACGTCCGCTCGGCGATGATTGATAGCTTCTGTCTTTGCATTCAAGTTGCCAAGTCCTATAATTCGATTGCGAGCCTCCCTGACAGCTTTCTCATCGTACCTGGTCCCCTAGTGCTCGGCTCGTCTGCTTTCTTGTGCCCCTTGGCTCTCCGGGTGTATTTCAGTGCTGTAAATGCAGTTCGCGTCGTTTTTTGCCTATTTCTAGGATCTTGATGTGGCCGTGTAATTTGAAGGTGTCTCTCGTCATCAACAACAGCATTACTATCTTTACCGGTGTCCAGTTCCGAAAGTGCGATGCTCCACTGCCACAAGACTTCGAATTGCTAAGCATGAGAGCTCTGCCGCGGATCTCCTCGGATTTGTCTTGTGGTGAAAGATGACCAGCCCTTCATCGCGGGTGGTTGGAGCGACAGTGGACGAGGCTGTCTGTATAGCTGCAGTATTATGTGACACCAATTCGTAGCGTGTCGGGTGCCCGGTGTTCGAACCGCCGGAGAGATGATCCCGTTCTGTTCGGAGACTCGTCGATGTGGGACGTTGCAGACTTTGTCAGGTGTTCGTGGTGGACTGGTGACAAGTCCACTGGTGACTGTATGTTGTGACTGTGTAATGTGGGGGTGTCTGGGCTCAGTCGTCGCGTCCGCGTTGAAAAATTCCGATCAGAACACTGCACTGCTGCTGGGTCGAAAGGGGCGTTATCTCGTAACTTGCTCTTCGTGTTCTGCTGGCCTCGTCCGCCGTGTCAACGAAAGCTACTCTGCAGGTCGCGTATCCACGCGGATAGTCGCATGGTGATCTACACCGTCCATACGTGCAGACCTGTTTGCGGCTGTGTTACTTGTCCTTTCACCATGCTCTTTCGTGCTCGCTGCATGGGTTCCGTCTTCAGATGTGAGATCTCTTGGCTCTGCCACCTGCTTCTAGTGACAGGTTCGTAGCCAGCACCACGTACAGATGGATCTCATGGCCGGCCCGAAATTCATGAAGCCAGCCACGTGCGACTCGACGCGTAACCGGTGGCTTAAGATTGCTCGGGGGCGTCTGACTCGCGCTCTCGAGTTCCTCGCTGCATAGACTCAAGCGCTTGGTGAGCGACTCCATAGCAACACTTACGTTAACACCAAAGTGGTATTGATCTAAGCGGCGAAGCTTCCGTTCGACAGTAAGTCCATACATGTCTAACCGGCTGTCGATGGACTGGCCGTTTGAAAAGTCCAAGCATTGATGTTGGGTTTGAACGGAAACCTTTGAGTAGGCCAGCGACATTCTCAATTCATTACTTCGTCCTACTTGCTGTTCTGAAGCCTGCCATCTAAGAAATGCCTCAGTGCAGCTTGCCCAGGATCACCGGAAAGAATGCACCCTTTCCTGTTCGAGATGACGGTTAATCTAAAGCGAAGGAAAAGGCAGCGAGACGTCGGTCACTCCATGGGCACTACATGCTCAGGCAATTTCCTCATACCCTTGTTATGGGGAGGACACTGTTTCGGTACAACACCAAGAATATCCAATCCTGGGCGGAAGCTTGGGCATTTGAAGCCTCGAAGGATTACGGTTCATATTGATGACCCGCTTACTATTTACCGAGCACTATAGGGCCACCGACAAGACAATGGTGCGAGATACATCGACACAGGTCAGCGCTCCTGTATAATACATCAATCTGCTCTTTATATCCAGGGAGGGTTGCCTATTCTGGAGCAAAGCAAGCAAGTCAAGCAGTGCTTGAAACGTCTCTCAACGCCATTAGGTGGTCGAATCTCCGAAGCAGCTGCTATGCCTGCACCGATGCGAAGATTGGATGTACCAAGGAGAGATCAACGTGTGCTCGCTGTGCATGACGAGCAGAAACCTGCATCTACTCAGCAACTCGACGACTGGGAAGACGGCCAAGTTTCAAACCTCCTTCAGCATATGGAGCAGCATTCCAGGTTCATACACCCCGTAGAAGCTCCGGGTTATCATCCATGCAAGAGACGCAACAATCGCAACTGCAGCAACGGGCTGTCCCGCCCACAGTGATGTCGTCCTTCTCGCCAGACCATACTTCGCCAGATCTGACGAATATGATGCTTGACTTATCTGCAGGTCTCGAGAATTCCACAGAGTTCACAGACTTCAGGATTCTGTACGCCCCTGTACCTGCAAACAACAGTGCGGGCACGGACGCTGCGAGATTCTTCGCTACCCTCGGCGATGACTTTGGGACGCGATCCTCACACATGACCAAGCTAAATGCTTCATCCACCTTTCTGCAGTCTGAAACCGGCATGATGCTAGGTTGCACGCAAGAGACCTCTGATACTATGCTAAACAGCAACAACGGTAATGTAGCTCTTGGTAATTCACAGATGCGCCAGGGCAATAGACATCACCCCGTAGTGTCAGCATCATCGCAGTACGGAGATGTTGATCAGACCATCTCCTCCCCGACGGCTATCGATTGGTTTTCGGCGACGTCAGCCCGTGCTTCGGACGCTACCTCTAGTATCGGCAAGGCTATAAAGCTGTCGTGCCTTTGGATTGCGTTGAGACCAGAATCGTCACCTGCACGGCCACAAGACAGCTTCGGCAACACGGTGTGTGTTTGCTTCAATCAGATTCTCGCTCTTCTCCGCAAAATGACGCCGAAATCCCGGCTACCTCATGAAGCCGGTGCAACTCAGGACAAACGCAACAGATTGCTGTCCTTCGATAGCGTTATTGCACGGAACGTCGTTGCGCTGGACGCTCTTAGCAGGACGATGAAGTGCCCAGGTCCTCATGATTCCTCCATTTATCGACTACTGTCTATGATCGTCTTCAAAACGGTTGGATGGTACGCCGCCGCTGCGACCGCTGCCTCGGTAGTACCCATAAACACGGCCGTGGGCACGGCCTTGCACCACACTTCAGGCAAATGAAACAATCGCTCGGTGAGACTCGTCGAGCCACCAGCGCAGAATACTGTAGGGGAAGAGTTTTCTGGACAAAACAGAAGTCATGTGGCGTGCCAGCTGTTGCTCTTCAAGGTCTACAACGTACAGCGCATCATCAATCAGCTCTCAACGTATCTACAGACCGCCGCGGCTGAGATACAGGAGACGAGACTGTCGAACACAGTTAAGAGCACAGCAATGATGGCTCAGGATCTGCTTCTGAATGGGGCCACACCCGATGTAGCTTCCAGGAGGATGATGGCAGAGCTGGAGGCGGATTTGAGAGCTCGCGCATGGGAAAATGTGTCAGGGTGGCGCGGTTAAATTGCGAAAGTTGTCTTCGCTGCCTGTAAGTCGCTGGCCAAGTTGTCGACCCCGCCAAGTTCCCCGCCTGTTTATGCTGGTAGTGATTATGATAATGATGATGAATTTAGCCTGTGCACGGTATTCCGTACGAACCGTCTCTAATCATTGCCTCACATCACCACGGACGCCGCCTTTCCCACATGACCTGAGAGCTTAGCCAATACCTCATCTGACCGCCATGTCCCAGAAAGTCTGCCAGTCTGGTACAGAAAGTTTTTATACGTTGTTAGTGTGGCGATCGATGAGGCAGGCTGATTGAAGAAGCTGGGAATTACGTTACATCACAATTATGACAACAGAAACAGAGTGGATTTCATCTATCTTGCTACGGCCTATGCAGGAGCTTCGGGCCCAATGGAGTGCGCTGGCAGTTCGGCAACTCCGTCTGACCTGGCTGGAGCTTTCCGCAAGTCCAAGTCCATGGGAACAGTGGATTTGTTTTCATCGATGCCTTCGTAAGTGTTGCGTATCTCAGTCATTGACTCGATATGTCTTTTCTTCCTGCGCCTCCGGCATACCAGTAAACCGAAAGCTATCATACCCAATAGTAGAACGCCGCCAAGGGTTCCGCCCACAGCGCCACCAATGACAATACTCTTATTTGTAGAAATTGATGTTGCCTGAGACGAAGCATCAACGATTGTGCTTGTTGGCGTCGGAGCGGAAGCTTTCTTCGATTCGGATGGTAAGCTGCTCGAACTTTTTGCCGATACAGAGCTTGTGCCCGATGTGGAAATCGATGAGGTGGAAGAGGATGTTGTTGTCAACCAAATTGGGTTCGGGAAGTCTGACCGGTACGTACTGTCCGTATTGGCCGTATTGAGCGTGTAGTATTGCCCGGGTGTAAATTCAACTGGCGTCCATTCATACGTACCAGGATTCGAGTTGTTGAATACGCCTGCACAAGGTGTTAGTGGTTTTTACACGCTCAGGCCAGGTTGATCCAAAGTAATCTTGCCGCCTATATTGCTAATGTATGCCCCGTTATCGTACCATATCTGGAGCAGAATGCCCTTGCCCCAATCGGGCTCGTATGGCCAAGCGACGGTAATTTGCTCATCCAAATAAACCGTGCCGCCGACAGGGAAGAAACTGCCAGATCGCTTACTGGGAGCTTTAAGCGTTGTCATAGCGTTTTCGAAGGAGGAAGTGGTCAGTAAATATTCGCAGTTGTTGTGAGAATGGTTCAAGGCCGAACTTGCGAGCCAGATTGAGTAAAAGACGACTTCGAGGTCAGTCGCTACTGGATATGGACTTGGAAGACATTGGCGCGATAAATTCCGAAGCAATTCTCATGATTTGTCAGAAGTTCTATTTTGGTGCGGCTGAGTCTAGCTAGGGTCTACCAGGATTCTGACACAGCCTCAGCAGCTTCAACTTTGCTCCTAACCCTGTTGACATGGGCGCATCAAGTCTTACGGCCGTTTCGGAGGGGTGTATGCTCTTCTACTAATGGCTGATGTGAATCAATGGCCGGTCAGAGCGTCCGTTCACAGCAAAGTCGTGGTGTGAAGTGCGCCACTTGTGTAGGAAAGTTACCGCCTTGCTCTCGAGGCTCTTTAAGCCGACTTCTAGCCGTTGCACAAACGCCTTGCGGGCCGTCCCAGGCTACCATGGGAGCATCGAGTGCTCCTTGTATCTTCAATTTTGACAGTTTGCTTCTCACGACAGGGGTCGTAACCTCAGCACCAGGTAACGCAGTCCATAATCAGCGGGCGTGGCACATCTAAGATGCCTAGCTGGTTGTGATTGTGCTTGAATACATACGAGACCGCGGCATTGGTAGCATTCACTTATGGTAGATTCTCGTTTCGTGGCACGCAACTAGAGCTGTGCACAGGCGACACTGACCTGATCCGTACACAAAGGACAGTTCAGTGGTCGTTCGGGTACCAATCGTTCCTGCTCGAAGTTGTGACCTGAGTGGAGACCTCGCGGCACCAATATTCAGCCCTAAGAGTAATTCTACAAACCACTTGCGGGCAAGTCGTTTGAACGGACCAATCAGATCGGGCTCAGAAATTTGGTTAGGGTGCATTTTACGGCAAGTTGTTTGCTTCAGAAACGGCAAGTTGTTTGACCTTCTCGTAGTCCAATACTCTCGCCAGAAAGATATGTTACTTGTTGATTTTTTCCATCGATACAACCCATCGTCAGCGAGGCGAAATTCCATCGCGATCATGATGTTGCGCGGTCGTCAAACGATCCACCATAGGCATATCCCCCATCCATTGATGTCACAGTGGTCCCACCGTACGCCGTCGCAGCATTCTTGACTATTTGTGTGGGCTACGCCGTCGACCGTACCCGCCAACGTGGCCTCTTCAACATCGGCCGCGTCAGCATAGCCGCAACTGGCTTCATCATGCTTCTCGGCTCCGCCAACCGCAATGTCCAATACGCTGGCACTTTCTTTACGGCAGCCGGCATTTACCCGACTGTCCCAAACTCCATGCCGTGCGTCGCAAACAACTTTGAGGGAGTCTGCAAGCGCGGTGCCGTTTTCGGGACGATCGTAGGATGGGGGAACCTCAATGGTGTGGTTTCCAGCAACATCTACCTCAAGAGCGAGAGTCCGCGGCACTGGACGGGCCATGCCGTGGTCTTGAGCTGGCAGCTTGCCTTCTTGATGAGCGGAAGCGTGTTTCTGTACTTCATGCTCGGGAGGGAGAATAAGAAGCGGCTGAGTGGCGAGAGGGATCATCTGGCCGAGGGCACGACTGCCGAGGAGAAGAGATTTATGGGCGATGTGCGGCCGGCCTTCATCTACATGAGGTGAGCTTGCAAAAGCGGCAAAGGTCTCAGGTATTGGAACGATCTTCTAAACGTTGGAAAGCAGGCAGATCCTCTCAGCGGAGCATGCGAGAACCGATGAAGCTCGTCCTATCTCGTATACAGTGCGTTGCAGTTTCACAAGGAGTCCGATTTACTGACTCATAGCTGACCGTACGCGTCCAGTCTTCGTACATGTCAAGATTATGCAAGGCGCATCAGCACCACCTGCGTAGTATTCCGCATGCACTACTGCTCCATAATCTGACCCTCTGCAAGCGCTGTACAAGGCCGCACGTTACCTAAATACATGAGAGTCGGTGACCAGTGAGCTTTCAGAAGTGGACGACGCAGCAAGAAGGGCATTGCTCTTGTGCTGAGCCTGCGCTATGCCACGACATGACCGGCGAGCCTGATTCGTCATCAACAGCAGCCTACAAATTGCTGTTCGTCGCCTGTAGGCGGAATAGACGAGCGCTCACCGCCTCAGGTAGTTTGACATTGAGCGCAGAGACCGAGTCATCCCAGACACTCTGGACACGGAACTCCTTAGGATACAGGAATTCGACTCTTACTCCCTTTTGGCCTTGAAGGGGCGCTATGGGCATCGAGCATTTTGTCGAGCCACCACGACGCCACACGGAGACGTAGCACCTGCCGGTATCAGTACCATCTTTAGAAAGCACTTTCAACCCCAGCGCAAGCCAATTGTCGTGCCACTTCGGCAGTCCGAGTGGCCAGAAAGGCACGGAGTTAGGAATGTCCGCTCGGATACTCTGATACACCTGCATACCCTCACGGACGATGGCGAGTTGCTCGGCTTTCATCGTATCTAGACGTCCGCCCAGGTGGATTCGCCCGAGTAAGTTGTTCGTTACTGTCAAGGCATTAATCTCGTCGGGCCACTCCGCCTGCGGATACGCCCACCTTGCACCTTGCTCTGGGATGACGGCAGTGGGTATCGCTGCGGCAATCACTGCGTAATGCTCTGGAGACTGCTGATCGCTGGTGGACTGCAGGGTGTGCACAGCCAGCTGCGCATAGTCCATTCGTTGTGCGCCGCTGGAGCAGTTCTCAATCACGAGACCCGGATATCGGTCTAAGAGGCGCGAGACCCAGGCAAGATAAGCGCGGCCGTGCTCGAGCTGGGCGGCGCCAGGACTTGCTGTATCCACATCTGTGCCTTGGGTGACTTCGACGTTGTAGTCGAACTTGAAGTAGCCCGCACCATACTCCTTGACACACCTAGCGATGACGGAATCCATTCGCTTTATAACGTCCGGGTGCCGATAGTCAAGCTGATAACGATTCTTTTCGACAATTCGCTGGCCGTCTCGCTGGAAGAAGGCCTCGTTTGGGAGTCTGTTCGCCATAACGCTTCGCGTACAGATGACCTCGGGCTCGATCCAGAGACCAGGTATCAGTCCGGCTTGGCGGATTTTGTCAAGAAGATCTGTGAAACCATTCGGGAATCGCTTCTTTGACGGCTCCCATACGCCTACGTCGTCCCACCAGTTCCCATCGTCTGCGTACCAGCCGCAGTCGATGACGAAGTACTCGGCACCAGACTTGGCAGCCGGCTCAACAAGCGCTAGCACTTTCTCCGTTGTCGGATCACCCATCAGGCAATTCATGTAGTCGTTGAAGATGATCGGCAGCCTTTGATGGTCAGGATGCGGTCGCTTCATGCAACGCCGGTATTGCGTAAGAGCGGCGAATGTTGCGTCTGTACCAGCATACAGATGGCCCACAGCGACTGGAACGCTGGTGAACGACTCCCCGGGCGCGAGGGATTGTCGCCATTCATGATCATCGCTATTCGGTCCAGAAGAGACCAGGTAGACATTGTCGCGGTAATCTCCAATCTCCCATTTCCAAGAACCGCTGCTCTCAACCTGCCACATCCAAGTTTCGGTCTGGTCCTTGCGTCTCAGAATTCCTATTGGAAGGTGTCTCTGCGTGCTGAACGAGCTGTGGTTGGAGAGTGCGAATGACGCAATGCTACTTTCGTGAACGTCGTCCAGGCCGTAGATGCCAAAGTCGTCTATACCCATATCCGGCGGCGTCCGAGTCACCCATTGAGCTTCGCGAAACCAGGTGTTGTTGGCGTATGAGACTTCGTAGTCGTGCCACCACTCGTTCGAGCGAGTAAGGCCGCCGACTACGATCGATGGCATCTGCACCACGGTGACCGCTACGCCGGCATCGTTAGGGACGGAAACGCGGGCTTGGACGAAAGGGACGCCTTCGAATATCTTCAGATGACTTGTCGCGGTCACTCCGGTCTTCTCGTCGTGGAGCTCAACGTCAAGCGTCTTCGATGAGCCTTCCACCGTAACGTTGTAGGATCGATACTTGAGTCGTCTGCCAACGTAGCTGCCTAGCATTGCCTTGGCGCTCTTGTAGTGCGCATTTCCTTCGCCACTGAGACGCAACTCGACCGACGGTGTCAAGGAGTCAGCGAAATATTTCGAGACAAACGGTTCTAGGGTTGCGGTGGCTGGCAAAATGTATTCGATAGCAGCACCTCCATCGTCGCGGACAAGAACCGCCACCCGGATCGCATTGTTTTTGACGACTATGCTTCGCGGAGCCATGGCGAGAGTCAGCGGAAGAGGGTCCTGGGAGATTGCGTACGGGATCCATGAGACTGATGAGGGTGATATGTAGTCTGCAGCATCACGATCCAGGTGGGTCGTGCAATGCGGGTGTCTGCTTGCGGGATAGAGCGGGTTTGACCTACTCTCATTGGTGGCACACTTGAAGCCTAGAAGGCGCCTTGAGGTACTTCGCACCTGGAGACCCCAAGCGGGGCCAGCACGACTCACGAAACAACATCTACTTCTCCATTTCCGGGGCGGAGACGATGTGCTCTCTGAGCCCGCTTCGACATGCAGCGACATGAGGCCTGCGACGGCTTGCAAGGCTTGCCGGTAAGCGGTCGCCTAGCACAGCAACAGTCCGAGCGTTCACTGACGAGAGCAGCGCCAGCAAACGGAAGTGTCGACCGGATGAGCGGTCTCGCGAGCGTGGATGCCCTCGCTGTCGCAGTCTCGACATCCTGTGCAGCTTCGGATTTACCCGGGGCGTGCAGTCATTTGAGAGAACCGACTCCAACACTGGGATCCAGCCAACCACTCATACCAGCCCAGGCCGCTCGGTCGACACCACGCGATGTGACAGCTGGCTCCATCTACATGTACCATGGCGGGATGCGGCTGTTGGCGAATGTTTTGTCGTCGTGCATGACAAACATCATGCGCTATTTCACAGGCCGACGTTTGAGGCAAGTGTGCGAAGCCGGCAGATACCACGGGTCCTGCTATATGCTGTACTGGCACTTGGCGCAAGGTACGAACATTACCAAAGACGGTGTGAGTCAGTCAATGCCAACGCGTGAGCTAGGTTCCTCTCACCCGCCGTCTTTGGGGGCGAACACGGAATTTCGCAGCTGGTCGCCCAGCAGACCGCCGAAAGAGCGCACGCACTGTTCGATGTCAGAGACATCTCCATTGTCACAGTGTAGGCATGCGTTCTGTTGGGAACACTGTGCTATGCAAGCGGTAAGAGCGATGCGGAGCCCTTGTACTATGCGACGGCGGCACGTCTCGCACTTATCCTGGGCCTACCACGGCGATCGTCTTCTTCGGAACTTCAGAGACAAGTTGATCTTCGAGGTGAGCAGCGCAGTCATCCCACTAATTGTCAGAGCAGGATAGATGCTGATCTCAAATCAGTCTGGTGGAGTTTGTACCAAATTGACATATGGAGCTCCGCTGGTCTACAGCTGCCTCGCCAGCTGATGTATCGGCAAGAGATTGAGCTCCCAGCCGACGAAGAATACTTCATGGCGCTCACGCACGCGACACAGCTCCGCATCCCGCGACCAGAGTCTAGAGGCAGCATACGGGCACAGATGACATGCCTGTCGCGTATTTGGACGGAAATCCAAGAGCTCAACAGAAGTTCAGTCGAGAATCTGCTGGCACCCATGTCCGCTGCACCAGCTATAGCGAAAGTTGCCCGTAAACTGCAGGATTGGTATGAAGGACTTCCGGCGGGCGTACAAAAATCCACCGACAACGTCAGGTGCATGGCTGCAGCTGGCCACGGCGCTCTGTTTTGCGCCTTACACTTAGGCTATCATTACTACCATGAAGTGCTGTTCTATCAATTCATGGCAGAGAGTCACCACAACAGATCTCCTGTTGCTAGCTCGTACGCCGTCGAATGTGCGCAGCACGCAAGAGCATTCTGCGACCTACTCTATCTCGCCGAGCGGCCCCCGGATTGCAAGTGCCTATATGCGATGGTCGGGCATATGCTCGTTGTCACATCCACCGTCTATGTGCACATTCTGCTCTTCAATGGCGATAGCGAAGAGCACCACTCTGTCCGGAGCAGACTCGAGCACAACTTCGAGATCCTGACACAGTTGCAGGGTTACTGGCCAACGAAGCAGACGTCATTAGCGAGGCTCAAGGTCTTCCACAACGCCTGCTTGTACTCCATAGAGCACTCCTTCCGGATGGACTGGTGGATGCTCAGGTTCATCCTCGTGCACGGGAGCACAGTGCCGGAAAAGTTCTCGATGGTCGAACTTGGCATATCCGCCTCCAAGCAGCTTCCAGATCGCACTCACGGCTCTTCGGAAAGACGACTGCCTTGGTACTCCACAGGGTAATTGCAGTCGCGGAAGCAATCATTACGGCTATGATCGCGGGGTCCGCTGCATGCCTTCTCATGAACGGAGCCGATACTACCAGGAAGTCCGCCTAAGGCTTTTGCGAGTCAGGAGATTGGTGCACACACGCACACGAGGTTCCCCGCACGCTCCCCAAGAAACCACCCTGAAAAGTTGGGCGTGCCGATCGAATTCTGCCAATCGAACCATACCGAAGCGTCAGCGCTAGCCCTGCGCCGGTGTCCTGTGTTACGCGTCGTCTGCCACTCGGCAGTGTCCGGAACGACCCCGCTCAATCTCTCGCGTCGTCCACGGCATCTTTCCCCGACCATAACCACCACCACGACTGTTCGGCGATGGCTGATGCTGACCCTGGCAGAATACATGCCCATCAGAGGGTCGCTGCGGCATGCGACGAATGCAGAACCAAGAAGGTCAAACGCGATAGCCGCAGGCCCGGTACGTCCGTCTCCATTCGCTCGGTCTGTGTAGCCTCTGGCTGTTATGCCTCCGAGCGTTCCAACCAGATCGGAGCGCCGTCTGCCGTGGTGTGCGTCGTGCTGACTCTCGTGGCCCAGTCTGCAGCCCTTGTGCAAGAAAGCGCGGGCCGTCTGCCAACTGTAGCTGGGGAGTGAGGAAGCGTCGCGGCCGCACGACATCTCGCACTGGTGTGTCCCCGCAAGGATATGAGGCTGTGGAAGGTTTGGGCACGAGTCAAGTCCCGGCAGGAATAGAGCATGAAAATGCCTTTAACCCGCAGCCCCCACATGTCAGCGGCGCTGCTGCTAGCTATACCAACGTGATGATGGGATTCATGAACGAAGAACACCAGGGCTCGCCGAACACGTTCGGCGACTCAAGCGCGACGGGCTTCATGCATCAGATAAAAAAGGCCATCGATCGACAAATTACCCGCCCGGGGTTGCAAAGCCCCGTGCAAGTCGCCGAAAGGAATGACCACTCTCTCACATGGAGCAAACCGAGTCAGAGCCTGCAAAAACAGCTCGATTACGTCCTGCCGCCGCGTCATAGAGCTGACTACCTTTTGGGCACGTATTGGCGGCTGGTCGACACTCTGTATCCTCTTCTGGACCGAACCGAGGTGGAGTCTCAATATCGACGTCTGTGGACCGGAGAAGCCGTGGGTGGAGATGAAGCCGCCGTGTTCGTTTCTCTACTGAACATCATCTTCAGCACTGCATGTGCTTTGGATGCGACAATTCCACCAGACAAACGAGTAAGCTCTGCAAACATCTTCTTTCATCGTGCCCAGGAGCTCTTGGATCTTGGATTCGTCCGGATTCAATCTGTAATGACCGTCCAATGCTTTCTCCTTTTCGGACAGTATTTACAGAGCACGAATGATCCACAGCAGTGTTGGAACTTTGTTGCTCTGGCGATCCGAATGGCGCAAAGCCTGGGGCTTGATTTGCCGTCTACAAGCGCATAGACCGCATGCTCGCAAGATGGGGAGACTCTGCGCAAGATCTGGCACGGTTGTGTTCTCATGGACAGAACGCTTTCAATAAACTTTGGTCGGCCTGCGATGATCCCTTCGCGAGGGGTGACCCTGGTGCCCTTGCCACTACCTCACCAGAACAGTGCTGCCTGCCCGTGTTCCCCCGAAATGGCGGATCTGAACTCGACACCGTCTGACTTACATTTCTTCATCGAGTCCTTAAAGTTGTATGAAATCATAAACGAAGCCATGTTTAATCTTTAAAACTCGCCAACGGAAGAAGAGCCAAAAGTGGACCCGTACATGCTGTACTTTGGCAGTCTTGGTGCCAGAGGTCTCGGTCTCCTTTTCGAGAAGGACAAAAGCCTTTGTCTCTGGAGCCGCGGCATTCCCACCCACCTTCGATGCAATATGAACCACCATATTGAGAACCACGGTACACACTTACGTCAAGCCAACATACTTAGACTCCGGTTCTATCACGTCCGAATTCTGCTTTATCGACCAGTCTTGTCCCGATTCTGTTCTAGGTACGAAAATTAAGAGGTGGATCTGGAGGAAGCTATGCCCTCGAAAACCGCTCTCCAATGTTCATTCGTTTGTCTCGATACGGCTCTCGAGGTCATCGAATTATTCGACTTAATGATGGAAGGGCACGAACGAGAGGATCTCGATGGTATACTGCCTGCCTGGTGGTACAGTATTTTCTACGTGTACTCCGCAGCCACCGTTCTGATCGCTGGACGCTTGCATCCGTCTATCATTGCAGAAGTACCTGAACAGGCTATCATCAAGGCATGGCGGATTGCTATGAAGATAACGGGCCGCTTCCAGGAATTCAGTAGTCATGCAAAACGTTGTTCTGCTGCTGAACGTTCTTTTCGACCAAGTGCCTCAAGAGCATCGATAACACAGGCGCCGCTTACATCAGCTTCCACCGGATGTCAACGACCTACCAGAACAGCAGCTACAAACCTTGGATCGGACCTCGATGGCTTGTAGGATCGAGGAAGAGCGTGCAAGTGCAGCGCATGCTGCACAATCTGTTGCACCTCTAATCCAGGGACTGACCACAGCGGCGCCGACGATCGTGACGAATCAGGACCGGTCCGTTGCCCAAGCACTCAACGATGAAGTCTTGCATGATGATAGGACTTTACCGCAGCTCTTTTATCCTGACCTTACAAGCCTTCGGGCGGATGCTTCGTCCAATATGGGCATGTTTGATGCGCTTGATTTGCAACTCACTCCTGGCGACATGTCATGGCTAAGTACACTGCCGTATTAAAATAACAAAAAAGCCGCTGTCATGTAACCCCGGAAAGTCTTTCTGTATTGTAGCCAACGTCAAGTACCATTTGAATTCACTCGGGGACTCTTTGAGCGTGGTCTGTGGTCTATTGCACAGCGGATACCATCGAAACTGAACGGTGTGCCCGTCCATGAAGGATCTTCCAGGGCGAGTCACAGGGAGCGGGCAAGTGGATGGGAATAATAGAGTGGAGCTGAGCCGGACGAAATGATCGTGCAACAGGTCCAGGCTCCAGCTGGGGTCAACGCTCGAGATTGGAGAGGGTGCGAAGATCCGCTTCGCTCGGATGTTAAGTCCCACGTCGGATCTGGAGATTCCTGCACGGTTCGGAGTAGTAACGGCCTTTGCTTTCGCGCTCGGTTCAACGTTATGGAATTAAATATGTTATATGATTCCCGCACTTTTCCTTCCAATCCATGCCTGGTATCAGATCTAAAATATAAGCTTTTATATGTGCGTACCGTATCCAGAGGTATACAGCTACGAACTCACTGGTACAGGTGGCGAGCCTCCAACACCATGAGCTCGTAATTCCGGAACTTACCTTCTCCTTCAATCTCTCCAACTGGAATGCAGCCGGTCGTTACGGTGTCGCGTCATTAGTTTGGAGATTTCTAGGGGAGGGCTCATTGCGCACCACGGTGAGACATTGAGCGGGGCTCACGCAGATGAGGCGCACTCACTGGACCCACGAGGGTTGGTCACAGGTGTTCACGAGTATATGGTAACCGTCCTTACCTAGTATTAGTAGGACCGTCCGCGCTCCACTCAGTCAGCAGACGAAGTTATACTCTTACCGTACATACCAGTCAGGACGCACGTGAAATTGCTAGGCTATTCCCCGTGACCATCGTGTACGGGTAGTGACACCGGTGTCACTGTCATAAGCTAGGGCCACGTTGACCTCGATAGGCGGCATTTGGGGCTAAGCATAGCAACGGTTGTGAAAGGCGGCCATCTTCTGCACTGCCAAATGTCCAGAACCTTTGATTGCGACACTATCTGATGTGAGTAAGCCACCTTCTAGTGAGATGAGCTCCCATGATCAGCAGACATACTATGGATATAGCTGTGTCAGCAGTGATTACGATCACCGCATGAAAACGTTGCATCGTAAATATGGTGAGACCAACACTCTTCAGCAGCCATCAAGTCTCTGCGGCTTTTGACCCGTGAATCAAAGGAAATGTTGTTCGGATTGAACCTGACGGTGGCCTTCGCTTCCGATCCACATCTCCAACAGCTTTCTCTTGTAGAGTCGCTTATTCAGCCGGCCCTCGTTATTACTCAGGCATTTGCTGTACCATGCGGGGCTATGTGCACTACCGATGCGCAGAGATAGTAGAGGCGTTGGTTTGCATACGCCCTTGTGCCTCTTTTGACACGCCACGCATGCCAAGAGCAGCCTAGACTTGACTGCGAAATCTTGAAGGAGGCTGGTTTACGACCTCCTAAAGGCAGTAAGGCTTACTTTCGACTGCGAAATGACACGGCGCATGGGCCGTCGTCGTTCGAGGCATTTGCGAACGTGGGCTCTAATCTGATAATTCCTTTGAGCAAAAGAACACATTGATTATTATCGGGTAGCTATTCCACTTGACGGAGCCGATGATTGAACTCCTTTTCGAGAGACTCGCCAGGCTTTCGCCATCGAGATACGTCGTCTGGCCTATGCATCTCCCGCCGCTTCTCCCACTCTAATCGCTCTCGTTCCATCAACTCCCGCATCCGGGCTTCCATGCGTTTGACCACCCGACTCTGCCGATTGCTCTGAGCTCGTAAGCTTTCCTCGTCCAACGTCGAGCTCGCCTCGTTAAGAAATACGACAAATACCTTCACAGTGTCGCAAGTCTTCGAGGGTTGGCCGTTCCTACTTGCTGCCGAAGTGGCGGCATCTTCTGCTGGTGACGGATCGTCAAGCTTCAAAAGGTGCTGCCACACACGCGATACCTCTCGGTAAGTGTTGAGAAGTGAAGGTTGAAGTCGGTCTGGGAAGGCGCCGTCAATTCCATAGCGAGCTCCTCTCTCACAAGGGTCCATGTCCACTTTGCCACGCAAACCCCACGCTTACTGAAGCCTCGCCAGACTTGTCGTCATACTGATCAAAAGGTCTGCTGATGGACTTGACGTGCTTCTCGGTGATGGCCATGGTGATCTGTCGGAACAGACGACAGCCGATCGGAAAGCCGGGGGCCTTTTGAGTGTACTCTTGAAGCACTTTCGTAAGCTCCGTAGTCTTGCATGCCTCAGCTGGATTAACAAGGGAAGGGAACAATAGAGGGCTATCAATGTCGGATCCGAGGCACGTGCGTCCAAGCATACAGCAGAGAGGGCGAATGTAGGTAAGCTCTTGGTACATGATCCGAGCAGTGTCTTTGTCGTGAAACTTCACCACATAGAACTCCTTGTTGGTGGTGCGTCGAGCCTTGTTGACTTGACTAATGATGGCGATCGTATTGGCGTAGACTGACTCGCCTCGACGATTGTCCGGGGTATTGCGATGCGCGACAGTGAGCAGACCAGTCCCGCAGGGTGTCGACCCGCCATGGAGATAGATCTGGAGCATGTTCAGTCTTTGAAGTTCGTGGTAGAGACGGACATACTGCCGAACCGCAACGTAATCCCAGCCGTTGTCGGTCATCAAACCATCTTTCGTCGCCAAGCAAGCAATCCTCGAGAGCTCCAGATATTCGTCGGAAAGGCCATTGGCCGGATCGGACACAAACGAATAGCCAGCTTGCATGTTGGAGAGAATGTCCTTGACTTCAGACCAGTGGCACGGCGGATTCCAGCCATACATCAACCAGTCGCAGCACCATCGCGCGTGCTCCAATACAAAGCGACCTATGCTCCGCAATGCATTCATTGTCATTGATCGGTCCTCCCATGAAATGACTTGGCCATCTTCGCTCCAGTTCACCCGAAATGATGGTCCTTTGGAGCGTGAGAAAGACCGCCCAAAAGCGCGCAGACTGAATAATTCGTCCAAGGGAGCAGGCGACCCCAAACACATTTTCTCTATGCGCATCTGCTTGAGTTTGTCGAGTTGACCACTGCTGGGTCGAGCAGACCACTCGAGGGTAGGATGAGCGATGCGAGGTAGAACAGATTCCAGTAGAATTAGACGTGCGCAATAAATCAATCCGGAGAGTTGAGAAGTGTAGTTGAGCGGTCGAGCGAACGTTGTGCCATCGGCAGAGATGCCTAGCGCGCAACTTGATTATACGAGAAGTGTCGAGCTCGGTCTTCCTTCATCATATTCTTCTGTGGCTAGAAAATGGACGAAGCCAAGGGTCAAATCGGCAAGTGTTTCGTTCAAGCTTTTGGCTACGTTGGTTGGCGTCGTGGCTTTCTGCGGCGGATTGTCCTCCTCGTGAGGTTCACTATCGGGGTTGTCTTCGTTGTCCAGATCAGAACTACACTCGTCTGGTGAATTGGAGTCATCAGTACTATTCTCGGACCTGTTGCTGTCATCATCGTCACTGAAAGACCTGATTGCGAAGCTCTGCAGCCGCATGCGTGGTGATGGAGTTCGTAACGATGTCTGATGCCGAGCCACTACTTCATCTGCAAGTGGAACCCCCAACGATTGTTGAAGCTGACGGCCAGACTCGTCACAGGAGTCGTCAGATCGCCAACCTCTGTGGTACCACACCTACTCCATTGCTTGACGCTGCCAACGCTTGAGCGGTCTCCGGACACAATCTTCTCCAGAGCGCTCTTTCAGCCGCCAGAAGCGCACGCAGAAACAGACACATCTTTTCAGCAGTCCTAGATACCTTCTCTCAGAAGATGGACAGCCAGTCAACATGAATGTTGCTTTGTCGGGTCGGTCAGGGTAGAAACTACGGAGCCAACACAGAATAAAAACACTTGTATGTTTCGCAGTATCTTTACACCGCTCGAATGCCGTAGTCAGGGCGGACAGCATTTCAGATAGTCGCATCTCATCCGTTGCAGGACTGAAAACCTCTTGTCCGTCACGATGGTCCAAGCACAAGCCTCGAGAGCTGTAGGTGTCGGAAAGCTGCGTTAACGCCACCAGGAGTGCACGATTCTCACCATCAAACAGCTCTTTCCATCCGGTTCGATCCATCCAGTTGCTTATCAAGGTCATGTCCGTGCCGCCTATATTCGTGATCATGTCGGCTCGTCGCGCACGAACGTGAGCTTCCACTTGACTGTGCATGCGCTCGAGGAGGATACGTCGTGGTAGTGATGCCTCATTCGCTTTAAAGATGGCATTTGGGAGCTGGACGACCCAGAACCCAGAAGATCCATTCTTTGTCCAGGATTGGACAAACACCTGTTCCTGTTGATCCACAGTGTGCACCCCTGTAATGCCGTGTTTGCCTTTTTTGTGACGTTGAAAAGTTTGCAACTGGTCGTCCGCTCGTCGCAGATCTCACAACTATATCCGGAACGAATGTGTAGATGTGGTTGGGGCAAGCAGTGATCGTGTCTTCTTCGGAGAGTGTTCGGATCTGATAAACCAAATTCGCGAATCAAGCGCGAGAGATGGGCTCGCTTCCACCGAGGGATGTCGTGCTTTCCCGGATGCTGAGAAACAGATCTTGGTGCGAGAGCATGTTTGCGAAGCCGACACACAATGACGGATTCTGGGGAGTCGAGATACAGATGGAGCGGTTCGAGTTCTTCATTTGCTCTCGCGACATTAGCTGGGACATCCAGAGTCTAAGTCATGACGTAATGAGCTCTGGCAGGAGGATCAGGCAGCAGAGCGACAGGGACGCGGCGGTCATAATTCAATCCGGGATTTCGAGGCATTGCTGAAACGCATATAGACGACAGACAGGCAATGCACGGACGGCCTTAGGGTCCTACCGCTGGAATACGTCGTGTTCCAAGCGGCAATAATTTTTGTAGGACAAGGAGCGGGCTTGCAGACTGCATCGAAATACGCTAGCCCAGAACCGCTTGGTGTCTCGAAATTGAGCAAAGCTCACACACTAGACCCTTTGTGGCTAAAGCTCGTCTACACGTGCAGGGTTAGCAATCATAGATACACCTAAGGATTGGACTAGTAGCGATACTACGGCGCTCAGAGCCTTGATACATGTGGGTTTGTGGTACTGTAATGTCAATTTTCAAGGGGAGAAAGTTCTCGCCTGCCATTTGGCCATCGTTCCCATCCTGGGCTTGGATGAAATACCACATTCGCTGGCCGAATGTTGTCATCTGCATGGAAGCAGTTCCGCGCCTCACTAGAATTTGGTAGCATTGATACGGCGCCTTTCAGAAGCACTGTCGGGATGCCAACTTGACTCCCCTGAGCAGGGCTTTTGGTGCTTCCATACATAAACCTCTTAACAGTCAAAGCAAAAGACTTCTCGGACGAGACACAAATCGAGAGCCACTTGAGTTCCGAAACATGCGATACACAACATCTGTCGTGACGCCCTTGTCCACGAGTCTCTGATCAAACCCACAGTTTTCCATCGATGCGGAACCGGTGCAGAATGGTGTGCACAATTTAGGAATCAGTCCGTCGCGAGCCAAGTCCACTCTTCCATGTCACTCGAACCATTCTACCGCCACTTCCAGGTGGCGTGTCGTTATAAAGTATGCCTCGACTCAACCGCCTCGTCCCGAATACTGTCCGTGAAGCACCCTGCAGTCGGGCAATGCATGGTCGGTGATCTTGGACTTGCATTGCAGTCGACTCCAGTTGAGTCTTGGCTCAAGCCAGTATCATCACATTCAGATGGCGCATCGCTGAGTCTTGGGCCGCAGCAGTTTCTCTAGTAGGATGACTCTCCGCCGCTGCGGCCCGATGGTTCCACGCGCCAAATTCCGCTGGAGTGAGAAAACACTAAGATTGAAATATAAGCAACGGAAAAGATGGCCATCATGTTGTTCTGCTTTCCTCTCACGAGCTTCGAAGCCAGTGGCGAATTTGTCGACGCTCCTATAGAGATGGTCCACTTAGATGCTCGTAGTCATTGACCACTATGGCCTTATGGGGTTCGAAAAAGCTGCCAGCTCATCCAACGCTCTTCTCGAAGGCCAGATAACTTCTGCCGAGTCGCCGTTAATGCCTCATCCATTCGTCTCCTGCTTGTGAGATAAGCCAGCTCCAGCGCCGTCGCCTCGCTTTTGTTGCCACCAGTGGCCTGTTATGCTCTACGTCAAATCTGTCGGTGCGGTGCAAGACTGTACGACCGTCCATCATGTTGGTCTTTATCGATAATGTTAGCATGCGGCGTGGCCAGCCTGGGACCAATCGCATCTCCACATAAGGCATCCGTCGATCTTGCCTGAGCAGCAAGTCAATATCATTGGGGGTCTGCAGGCTTGGTCTAACTATCCATGGAAGGACTTACCACCTTGTCCCTGCTAATCCAGCAGACTTGTCGACAAGATATGGTGGCTATCCAGGCTAAATGGTGCGTGGTCACCATTTGACGGGCCGGGCCCTCTTAGTGCCTGCTGAAAGATGTCGAGGAATAGACTAGCCCGTGTAGGCTAGATCGATCAGTCTGAGGACAGTATTGTGCCAGTTTGAGCGTAGTCAGGTGATGAAATTGCTTCTGCTTCATACTGATGAGAACTGAGACGAGCCCGTGCTGTAACGCTGGATGTACTGCCCTCCAAACAAACGTGTCTGTGGGCTTGTGGACGGTCAGAGTGTTACTCTCGCGTCAGACTACAGCCTCGAAGTCTCTTGACTCCATTACCTGTAAATCAGTACGATCTAGGGCAACGAGATTGATCAACCTGGAGGACAGTAAGTTCAAGCACAGAAACTCCAGTGATCGTCAACGTCCGAACTACAAGTCAGATCACATATAAACACAGATTATTCATACTCCCTGCTAGGAATGTGACCCGAGAGCCATTCAGTATGAGACACTGGAGCATCTTTGGTCGTCACTTCAGCCTAAGACTCAACTGCTATACTGCCGTTTCTGCGTGTCACTGACTTTGTAGGTCGGATCTGGAAAAAGAGCAGGTGCAACCGCAAGGTGCTTGATTGCTTTCTCCACGGATAGCCTGCTTTCTGGCAATGTCTGTAACATTCCGCAGAGTAGATTGTCCATCGAATCCTCGGGAGCTTGTCGCAATTGGCGTAGAACAGCCACGTGTAGCTCTCTTTCCTGCATCATTTCTTGAATAGGCGCCTTTGGCGACAGTGGTTGACGAGACGGGTTGAAACGGGGTCCTAAGAGAGTTCTGCCGGTGAAGAGGTGGAATCCAACACACTCTAAAGCAAAGGCGTCTGTCGGCTGCCCAAAACGGCCGCCTGTGATCTCAGTCTCCGGAGCATGAAAACCAATGGTGCCACTAAAGCCAGCTGTGCATTCAATTCCTCTAGCACGGTCGGCCGGAGTATACACTGCCTGGGTAATATCCAAGACGACAACCTGGGGAGAGCTCAAACTCATTATCCCGAGATTCGTTGGCTTGATGTCGCGGTGGACATATCCAACATCATGTAAAGCGGCGACTCCCGAGAGAGCTTGATCGAAAAGTTGGACGATGGTGTAATGATCATTCGTCTCCTTCGTTCTGATCAGCATGTCCTCAAAGGTGCCACGCGCCAAGGGTGTGATCATAATATTGGCAATGTCCGCAATCTGCACTTCCTCAAACGACCGCTTGCCACTGCTGAATATGAGGTCCCGAAGCCCGATGATAAATCGGCGACTCGGGTGATGCTGCAAGCGCCCCTTCATCTTTTCATAAAGTCGTATCTCTTCATCCGCTTTCTCGGCGCTAGGCCAATCTGTGCGGACGACTTGATTGACAGCGACAAGCTCGCCATGAACGCCAACAGCAGAAAAGAACACAGACTCAGTTCCTTTCCCTGCAAAGCTTCTCAGCCTCCAGTGCCCAACATAGACTGCTTCTCCCCTGGGCGTGCTGCATACAGATTCTATTGGGAGCTCGTGGTCAAGTTCCGTTGTGGTATACTTGTTGCGTCGAGACTGGAAGTCCTTCTCACCATTTTGAGGCACGTTCCACACCAGGTAATAAGACATTTCGCCCACGGTGAGTGTGGAGTGCTGAGTAAGAATTGTTCCCCACTCCTTAGATGGAATTCTTACCCCATTCAAGGCAACCTGACTGCCTTTCCGAAGATTCCGTGTTGCAAATGAGCTGGAGTCAGGCAGAAAAGTGAAGAGCAGTTGATCGCATGCTACACCGTGTTTCGGATCTAGTGTGAGAACGAAGTCGGCTTCTGCCTGCTCGCCGGTTCGTCGAAACTTGGCGGAACGTGAAAGTCCCGCAAACCAGCCGAGCTTGCGTCTCATGGGCAGCGCCTGTAGAGAGAAGCCAAAAGCGCCTGTAGTGATCAGAGCCAGATCAGCGTCATCCACCGTGTCGGTTCTGTGGAATGACAAGTCATCGACCATTGAAGGGCGGGACACGCAATCGGGTTTGATGTCGCAGCTTAAATTGGCATAGAAGGCCAATGCGTCTACCAGTGACATCTGCTCGTTGCAAATCATCATGTTCGTATTTGTCGCTTTGGCACTGCCACAGACTTGAAGTTGAGTTAGACTTAGATATGGAACGGCCACCAAAGATATACGTACCGTCATTAAATGCGACTGCAGCCATGCGATTCGCGGGCAGCACTGCCAGGAAACAGCCGTGACTCGCCCACAGTCCACTGACCCAAGCCCGCACCTTTGAAGAATTAGAAGCCATATTGTTTGGACAAACGGGCGCAATTGTACCATAGACAGGCAGTGAACCTGGGTCACACGGTATTGCCATTTGCACGGACATAGAACTACGGGAGGCGCGGCCCGAAGGAGCGCCGTAGAAAAACCGAAGACGCCGCAATCTTCGACGTCTGCTAGTACACCACCATGAGCAGAAATGGCTACCCATCTGGGCAAGCGTAAACGAAGCAGAAAAGAAGACTCATGTCAAGAGCAAGGAGCAGAAGAGAAAGTGCGCACACGGTTGAGATGGCGAAGAAATAGGCAACAGCCGACGCCGCCTGACAGTGTTCAGGTCAGCTGTTCACATTCACCTCGCAACATCATCGGTTTCAATTTCAAAACCACACCCTTCGTCCACAGAACAGATGAGCCACCTGAGCAGTCTGCTGTCAGCATATTTGAGGCAGATCGCGATCAAATTTTGTCCCCTATGCTAGTACCTCCTCTACCCTCACCGCTGCGCTCATCTCTCAATTGCTCAAACGATCCCGAATTCGGAGCCAAAGTATGCAAGCGTTTCGAGGAAATCCAGCAGGAACGGGAGAGGAAGTATGGGTTTGCGATTGCGGCTGCCTTCGAACCCGGTCGAACGCCATCATTGGCGAGGGAGGCAGAGGAGCTGGCGCAGATGGAACTGAAAAGAAGATTCATGGAAGACACGGACACCGGAGATAGCCACTTCTTGTGCGATCATCAGGACAACACCGGATTTGGCATTGCTGCGCCTCTCATCGGTACAGAAGCTGCTAAAACCGTAGATTCCTCGACGTTCGCTGCGATGTAATCAGTTCCGCAATTTCCAGCTTTAGGGCATGGGCGTGTCAAATTCCTCGCAGCGCAAAGCTCCCGCTAGGTCACCTTCAGCTATCAACGAAAGCCTCTCCTGCGGCCTTCCGATTCTTATCAGAATGAAAGTCTTAGCTGGACCACATGCGGACATGGTTTTGCCCAAGCGACATTCTTTGACAGTGCGATGCGTGAGCTGCGCGATATATACCATCGGGTTGTGGCGCGACATCACATGACTTAGTATCAGGCTCTGGCACAGTGTCGGACATCCGTTGGCTCTGTCAGATAAGCTGTACGCAGGTCTCTGGCCAGACCAGCCGTAGGTCTGAGGTCGTGAGCTCCTTACCAGCTAGCTCAGGCTGCAGTGGCGACCCCCTGCGGCGCAGGAGGAAAGCCGTCACGGATTGGACAGACCAGACCATGATATCATAGAGCGATGCACCGACACAGCAGACAGAAAGTATTGTGAGGACGTCTCGAGGTTCGGTGGACGACTGTTCGACGTGGCTGAGATGTGAAGGGAATTTCTCGTGTGCCTGCTTGGCTTTGTAGGAGCTAGAGCGATTGGACTGGAAGCGAAGGATGTAAGGAGCACCCAATCATGTCAATGAAATGAAGATAATCTTTTTGACCATCAAAAGACCATTCGAAGCTCTCCAAGTCGACTTCCAAATCTTTAAAAACGTCCGGACATCGGCACAGTTCGAGTACCTTGAGAATTTCTGCGAGGCGTTACACGTCGTGATAACTCACCTCCGCGGCGAACACCTTTAACAGAAGAGTCCCGCTCTATACACTAGATCCAACCCAGATCAGTCGATGTTCTCATGGTTCACAGGAGCTTTTCGACACCGTCCGACAATCGTTTTGGATGGGAACTGCGAATGGATGAAGCTGTCTGGAGCCAAAGCTTCAGTCCAGGGTCTGCTGTCTAAGATGGTTCGATAGAAATAGCCCTCATTCCAGTCAGATGTCCTCTGTAGAATTGGTGATCGAAGGCATCGTCAAGACTAACGCTATTCCTCTTGGTCGGTCGTCATTGACAGGGGGAATCTTTGTCACATGTTCTCGGTTCAACCATAGCTGTACATCAAATGCAGCGTATCACTGTAATGACGACACTGAAGAGGAACGGGTATATGCTGTTCACAATATAGATGCTAATGAGGAGATCACTGTGGGCTATTCTTGCCCATGAGCTATGGGTTTTGCCAGGCGCAGACAGAAGGCCGAAGATCCTTGCAGAGTTCGGCTTCCAGTGTCGCTGCATACGATGCATACACAGCTTAGACTCCACAGAAGCCGAGAGCGATATGCGAAGAGAAGGATTAGGTGAGATTGATGACGCAATCGATGGCGGTGTACTGATCGTCATGGATCCGGCGAAGGCGCTTTTCATGTGTCCCGAAGCTATCGATCTCTTACAGAAGGAACATTAGGCTGCACCACGTCTGGAGTCTGTGTATTATGATGCCTTCCAGATTTGCGTCTACCATGGAGACGTCGCACGTGCAAGCGCATTTGCAGCTCCAGCCGCAGAGGCTAGAAGGTCATGACAAGGCAGCGGCGCTCCGGGCCTGGAAGACACGGAAACACTCGCTCGTAATCCTGGGTGTCATCGGCTGGCCTTCCAAACAAAGATGTGGTTATCCAGGAGTAGAAGTATTACCAAAAAGCTTCCTCGCGCGACGGACGAGTGGTTGTGGCTCCGTGCAAGCTGATAGACAAGGTGCGATATATCCATTCCGTGAGACATCGTCGCATTCCAGATTGTGAAGAACGTGCATGAGGACTTCAGATGGAACTTTGTTCGACACATAGTTCCAGAGACGCATTGTACTTTGATGAAGTGACCCGACTAGCTATCATGCCTCCAGAATGCCTGATCAAATCTTCCAGATATGAGTGAGTCAGACGTATGCTGTCAAAAACCACTATCTATGATCCATACCCTGCACTCCTTCAGAGGGGTACACAATTAGGGGCACTAGGCTCAAACCGAGCATTAACGACTTCACATTGCTGAAATCACTTCTTCGAGCCTAGCGCAAAATCAAGATCATTCCCACTAGGAACTTCAGCAAGTTGCTCGTTTCCGCCGTATTATCACTATGAAGAGTAGTTCGTGGACGATGTCAGGACGGAAGACTCTCAGCAGGCTCTGTAAAGCATTTGATAGCAAGATTGCAAGTGCCAGGAAACAAGTGTAAGCTCTCGCGGCACCACCTCATACTTAGCACCAAATGCGGGGGCTGATCTATCGCTGCAACAAGGGCCGTTCAGACCAAGTAGCTAGTCATCGTTGTCAGAACAATAAGAAATCGTTCGAAGCGAGCAGAATCTCGGAGCACGCTGACCTTTTCCTCGTTGCGAGCGTACGATAGCGAAGTGTTCCTCTCAACGCGTTCGCTATACCCGGGTTTTACCTCAATCAACCCTGCCCGATCTCGGGATCCGGCCATAAGCGAAAAAGGGACGAGCTAAGTATGCGTCCAGAAGAATGTCTGGAACTTCTATCCTTCCGTGTAGACCGATATTCTGTCTAGAGCTCCCCAATCATTTGATCGTACAAGGCCTTATCAACATGACTGATCAGAGAGACTTGTTTTTCAATCGATACCCCGAGCTCGCGTACGACCGAACAAATTCATCACCCCGCGAGTTCTACCGGATGTCCAGCCTATTTGGCTGGAACAAATTGCCGGACGGCTCTTATCCTGCCGCTCGCGAGGATTCATGGAAGGGCTTTCGTAAGGCTATGTCCAAACAACTCAACTCTAGCTTTGGGACGAACGTAGAAGATATTGCCACATGGCAAGGGCTGGGTCACTTTCTCAACCTCGATCCCTTACCCTCTGGCGTAGAGGACATACGACAGGTACGTCACCTTCGGACCACTTGGTGGGAGTAGGTCGTATGCTGACTGCGAAGGGCGGTCCTCAAGACCCATGTCAACCTGTCCGATCTGCTTGCCAGTGAGAGGATTGAGGGGTCTGTTAAGACCTTCCATACACGAGATGAGCTTGTCGAGTTTAACATCAGTGAAGGCCGGTATTTCCCAAAAGAGGAAGCATTTGCTGGAGGTCTCCTGAAGTATCTTCTGAGGGAAATTCACCAATTCTATCAGGGGAACCGAGACTAGGCTACTCGTGACTGGCATCAAAGTCAACAGGCGAAGGGAAGATCGAAGAATGCCGCCCCACGATGCACCGCCACCCCCAGTCGCTGCTCCACCCATGAACGCTCCCATCCTCCCGCCTCCCACAGCGCCCACGTGCACGGCATGACCAGGTCGCTGTAGGCGCAGTCGTCCTTCTGGGGACTCTGCCACCCGAGACAGACGCTCTGGGTTGCCCGCAGCGATAATACGCTGCATACGCCGCCATCCATCTCGACTGCTGGCGAGAGCGTCCCGCTTGCATTGGAGAGAGGTCCGTTTGTGCGCGTGTGGGCAGCGTGCCAGCGGGTGGTCCCACGCGCTCCCTGGACGAAGGATCCTGCAGAGCATGCAGCAGTCTCGGATTTGATCCAACCCCAATCTCCATCTCCTGCTGTTGCTGAATGCCTTTCCGACGAAGCCGGATAGCACCCGCCCCGATCTCCTCATCGGCGCGGACCTGCAGTTGAGCAGGGGCTTCGGCAGCGCATCTGAGCCCCGCCATCTCACGTATGTCGCATGCTACATCGTGCCCTACGCAGCTGACCCAGAATGGGTCCTCGTCGAGCTCGCGTGTCACATGGAGACGTCGACATTGAGACCCTTGAAGATACTGTCGGATCGACTTGTAGTCAGCAGGGTCGGGATGGTCGAAGGCTATGGGATTCACTCCGATCGACGCGTCCTGTGACAGGAAGATGCTCGCACACCCGCCATCTCGCCATTACGACCAGCGCGTCCCGAATCCTGCATGTATTTGATCATACCATAGGACTCCCCGAGGTGGACCACCCAGCGAACATGTGGATAATCCACTCCGTGACCAGCTGCCGTGGTACATGCTAAGAATTGAGACCTGGGCGCTATGATAAAAGATCAGTAGTTGGACGAGGTTGCCCGGCGCCATACAGCTTCCCATTTTCGGCTGGTTGCTAAGCATAGAACAGAAGCTGACAAGCGGCGAGTGGTATCGTCTCATGACAGATGGGAAGCATGCCGAGATTAAGCAGCTGAATGCCGCTCCTGCTGTCGTGATCCTCGTGTTACTACCTTGCCGTGTACATCACTGCCTGCGACGTTGGCTCTCTGGAGACTGCGAGGTCGCTTGAGTGGGACGTGGGCTTTCACCTTTCAGGTCGCTTCGCCTGAGAACCGGTGAAATCAATGCAGTGCGATCAGGCCAGGTCAACATGCATTCTGGTCCATGCCGGCACCAGCTGTGGGCCGTCTCAGAACATTTCGCATGACGTCGCTGATGGTCTGCAAGACGGGGTTGCGTTCAATTGGCGGAACAGCTATAGCGGATCGGATCTGGTCTTTACGGAGGCCTTCGATCTAGTGAGCAATCCCGGTCACTTGGAGCTATGGCTCGACAGTAAAGTGGTGTAGATTGAAACCTTCGACGACATTGGCCGCTTCGGTGACGTCTTGTCGAGATTGGTCGATGTAGGAGCGTTGTCCTCGCGGCCGGGATCTGGGCCGGAGACCTGAAAATGTCGCACCCAACCTTGCTGGGAGAAACAAGTCTAACAAGCAATGCCCGTCGGCCAGGGTTTGTTGGCTCCATCGGTGAGCTCACTGGTCCTCTACCATCCTTCTTTTTGCGTATTGACCCATCCATATTCCTGCTGGCAGTGGACTTGAATGCCTTGACGAGCGCGACATCTATATCCACAAGTACGACTATCTGGTTGAGCAAAGTCCCAGTGCAAACCCAAGAGCGGTACATTTGTGGTGGATCTTGCTCTGCTCCCTGTCGACTGTCAGCATCGTGTAATGAGCTCACAGAGACGTGCGGTTGTCAAGGGAAAGATTCGACTGGTTGACATTTACGATGCCGCAGGTGGATCTCACTCGGTATTCATATCGTCCCGTAACATCTTGTCGTACGTGGGGGGCGTCCGTCTTTGTGACCTTCACAGACTTCGTAAATAGAATAACGTCGAAATGGTGGATATCGTGCAGAATCCTCCAGCACTTTCCCATATTGTGACTTGCGATGCGCGAGAGCAAGCATTCATGGACACTTAAGCAAATGCTACTACTGCATTCAAGTATAGACGAAATCAAAGTCTCGATAAGATCAGCCCTTTCAGAGAGAAAATCTAGCCAGAAAGGGTCTGGTGGTGAGAGATTCGCTGATGTTCGAGGGACCAAGCCGCACTAGGCAAGCGTCCAATGCTATGCTCTCGAAGCTCAGCTTTCGTGTCAATCGGTTAGCATGGTCTTCATCCGAGGGCTAGAATCGATCATAGAGTGGCGATGCCGCACCAAGTCGTGCACACGTTCTACAATCAAAAATCACTCTGATCGATACTCATCGGCCTTCGGCAGACCAAGCCTCTCATACACAATGTGTCACCAGCCCTAAAACTTCCACGCCTAGTATCTGACAACACATGATGTATCGTCAAGGGGTAGTCACTAGGATCATACCCCAAGATCGTGATCGACTACGCTCGCTTCACTTGCTTGCCAAAATCCTCGATCTACGGGTGTACAACACGTATGTGTCGCGTCAGCGCTTCGCTGCGCTAAAAAAAGTCTTCACATCACGCCATATGCAATGTTTGACTCTTTGCTTGCGTCCATTGTGGACGGTGTCCTCATGTCGTGCACGATCGCACGGTCGAGAGAAGATTGTGTTGCAGGGCTTGTTGGTCAGTGGATTGATACGAGTGCACTTGCGTGCTCGAACATTGAAGTTAGGAGCCACGGGGGCAGCAAAAGTCATGCCGGTGGCAGATGGAATAGTTGACTTGGACGACCTTGGCAACGCATAATCTGTGGCAGGCGGAGCGGCCTCGCCAGCTGCGCTGGCTGCGTTAACGTCTATAGCGTGCTGTTGAAGTTCTTGAGAATCACGCTCATGCCTCTGAATCTTAGCATGAGAGTCGAGGCCCTGATTCTGGTCATGCTGTGCGAAGGTGTAAGCTTCAGTAGCAGCCTGATTATCAGCTGGTATTTGCGGCGTAGCGCCGCTACTTGCGTCTCTAGAGACGACAGGACAGATCCGTTGCCACTGATGCCTGCGTCCATTTTTCCTAGGTGCGTCGAAGACTCGAGGCTGGTGTTTATGTATTACACTGAAAGTTGTGTGTTGTGAGTAGGTAGTGGGCCGGCATGACAATCGCAAGCTCTGCACAATCGCCATTATCCTCGAACATTGCAGCGAAAGCAGCCAAGCAGGCATGCCAGTAATTGAGGCTCAAAATGTGATACAAACGGTCTGTCTTTCGGCCGACCAAGCATTGCACGCAGTCGCTCTGCTTTTTCTCTCCAAGTTCTGTTGTTCTGCTTCGATATTCCGAAGATACAAGGCTGGACAGCGCGAACTCTAATATCCCTTACGCAGGATGAGGCCATTTCAGCCCCACTGAGTGATAATGCTTAGGACACTGGGCGACATATACACGTCCACCAGGCTTAGAACGATGAAACTCAGGACAGACATTGGTTTCGCTACCCGTAGCCAACTCTATAGCTCTCATGAGACTGCCACTCAAAGCCAAACGCTTCGTATAAGCGCTTTGCCAGAAGGGCACCACGTTTTGGGGGCCAATTCTGCGGCCCGTAAGAGCAAATTACAAAAGTACGCAGTGACACTTTCTCTTTCATCCCCGCTCTGCTTTCGTTTCAGCACCTTTTGCTTCATATCAACATATAATGTCGAAAGTTGCTCTGGTTATCGGTGGCACTGGGGGCCTGGGCCGTGCTTGTGCAGAAGATCTCGCGTCCACCGGCTATAGCGTCATCGTCGCTGGCCGGAACAAATCGAAGGGCGATGATATCGTCGCTTACATCAAGTCTAAAGGCGGCAAAGCCACTTTTCTTCCCGTGGATATGACAGATCCAGCTTCCATAAAGCAATTCCACCAGGATGCCGTGAAGACGTACGGTCGCCTAGACGCCGCGATCAACGCTGCAGGCCTCACAGGAGACTTCTGCAAGCTCGTCGACTCGTCTGCAGAGAACACTGCCAAAATCCTTCAGATCAACCTCGCAGGTGTAATCGGAAGTATGCAGGAGCAGATTCGCGCAATGCAGTCGAACCCTGGCGGCTCGCGTGGCAATATTGTCAACTTCACTTCCATCTATGGCCTGCATGGGTGCAAGTTCGGGAGCATTTACAGCGCAACAAAGCACGCTCTCGTTGGCATTACAAAGTCTGCAGCGCTCGAGTATTCGAATCCTACCGATAACATTCTGGTCAATGCTGTTGCTCCTGGCCTCATCGTTACTAAGATGACGGCAGTGCTTGCGGATCCGAGCGCCATTCCGGAGGGTGAGATGAAGAATTTTATCAAAACTCTGCCGACACAATATGCACAGCAGAGGTTTGGAGAGGTGGAGGATGTTGCGAGAGGCGTCCGATATTTACTAGAGAGTGCGTGGGTCACTGGTACCGTGCTTGAGATTGAAGGAGGGTTTGGGGCTAAGTAGACTCACCTCAAAGAAAGAAGGTCCGGGACAGGGAGACCGAGCCGCGTTATTTCCGCGTCAGGAAGACGGCCGAGGGTGAAGTCTGCTTGTTAGAGCCATCGCGAGCCCGCCTCCGGTATCGGGATAGCTTTTGCCAGCGCGTTAAAATCAATTCTTTTACAATTAATTGATTGGATTGATTCAAGGATTCAATCAATCCAAGTCAGTATCCTGATTATTAAGCAGATAATCAACCGAATTTAGGTGCCTATAATTGATTAGGGCCTATGTGACTCTAGCTTCAAAGAGGGTTCCGGCAGAGCTGCGTCCATCTTCAGCGTCGCGCATCTTTGGATGATTGTGAGGGAAAGTCGATGACTGGCGGCACCGACGAGAGCGATCCCCCATTCCTCCTGTCCCTCGTCCTCCTCCTCCTGGTCGTCACCAATGTTACATAGAGTGTCGTACCAAATGTTATCATTGACGTACGTTTGTGGTAGTGGAGTGTCTGTAGTTGGACTCTTTGACCGAGTCGGACTGTGCCTTTGCGAAATATTCCGAGCAGGATCTTCGGAGTTTGAGATCCTCCAGTAAGCGGATTGATGACTATTTGGGTTCTCTAGGTATGCGTCCAAGGCGGTCCAGTCTTATTGACTGGGATGACAGATGCGGGGTGCCGTCCTCGCACAATGGAGGCGGTTCGTACGTAAGGACTTTTCGAAACGCTGGCGCCTCACTGCGGGCTGCATATCCAGGCGAAAACTGCAAATGTGCAACGTTGTCCCAAGCAGCAGGAAGGCTAGCACCCATGTACTTCCCGGCTGTGCTCGGGGATATTCCCCTAGCACAACTCCTAAGCGCTACAGTTCTAGGCTGGATGCAACGGGGGCCTTTTGACCGGGTGCGTGAATTGACCCATCTGATGCACTTCTTTGGACGCTGCCAAAGATGATCTGCCACAGCATGCAATACTGTAATGTCTCCTCGGAGCTGGAGCGGCCAACCGCGACGATGATCCCTTGTATGACGTTCGACCTCATCTCCAGGACTTATTGCCTGCTGGAATTCTACGCTGATTGCGATTTGATTTTCCTTGTCGTAGATAGCGCGGCTCGAGGCGATGTTCTGCTGCTACGCGCCAGGTACCTTCATGTTTCGTGGCCTAGAGGTGCAGAAACGTGTTGTCGAATACGAACAAGTGACTCAAGGACGTCAGGATTGACCGTCTCACGCTGTTTTAGATAGGTATGTGTTGTGCACAGTTCTGTGATGTACTTTTATGACACCGCCTCTCAATCCGCATGGTCCAAGCTTAGGGTCCAAGGTTTGGCGTAACCCTAACAGCATGAGATTGTCATGTTGGCTGTAACAGTGCATAGCATCCTCTGTAATGGAAGAGCGTCGAGGTGCCCGCCGATACGATAGGAAATTGGTCAATCAGTGGCTTTAAGTTTGCAGACCGGTAGCATAATATGCCCAGTTTAACCCCATCTACGTACTGGCTCTTCTTCGTACGCTTCCTCACGGTACCGATTCCATCTTCTCTCCAGGGTCGAGGATGAATGCCCCCTGTCAGTTTGCCGAATAGCAACACGACGTCCCCAAAACGATACCGGCCCATATATTTCGTAAAACGTGCCGCTGACGTTACTACCGTCACCGATAGTAATCTGCCCAGTCTGGCGGCTTTCATCGTAGGATATGGTCTTCTCACTGTTCTCTATACCTCGCCACTGGAAGTTGATAATGTCGCCAAGCCCACCACGCCGTCGTTCCGTCATGCGAATAGCACCTTCGAACATGCCGAAATCATAGAGGCCCCACAATTGATTGCCAACCATGCATAGAATAATGGTGGATTCATGACCGCTGTACTCTTCCCATTCCTCACCGATACTAGTTCGAACGCTGTACATAACATTCGAGAGGTCGATAAGGTTGCTGCTCTGTGAATGCGAAGGGCAGTCGTCTTCCTGCTTAATATATTCGAAAACCTCTCGGTTTGCGTCATCCATGTAGAAGCTGGCGTCCTCCATGACAATATCGTCCTCATCGCGCTTATCATTGGAGGTGAGATGTTCAGTGGCTGTGCTACCTGTGCCGCAGACTGCATGTCCCAATTTTCAGGGGCGTGTATCTTTGCCACGGACGGCCTGGAGCCGAAGCGACTTCCTGGGTTGAACGGTCGGGACCTCCTAGCGCTTTGTCGCGATCGACAAAGGCGCGTGCTGGGAGTGCGAGACGCAGCCGAGGCAGCCGGTCCTGATATGCAGTGTGTACTTGAATCAGTAGGTAAAGATCTTCGCAAGAATGCTTGAATAGACTTCGCCTTTGGTGCTGTCGTACGCACTGTTTGACTCCGAACCGAGCCTGCTGTTCCGGATGGCACAGTTGTAGTCCTAGCTTTTGAGGCTATAGTAATGCGGGGAAGATTGTTATTGAGCTTGCGCTTCTCTTTACTCCGGTTAGCGGTCTGGACATCGCGCCCTTGGGTCAAAGGTCTTCCGGGCTCCTTGCTTGTCTGCTGGCCCGAATCGCCTGGAGCGGCGACTGAGGTGGTAGAAGCCATCTCCCTTCGCTGCTTCTTTGCCTGTCTCTCCGCTTTATCCCACTGTCTCTTCAGTTTGGTTTCCAAATCCTGCAGGCTTTGTGGCACTGCCATTCCTCCCGCGTTGAATGCATCGAGCAGCCTCATTCTCGCGACTGATTTCGTCTTAGACCGTCGTAGACCATAGTGGATCAGCTGACACTCGTACCAATGCGCGGGATGATCTGTGAGAGTCCTCGTAGAAGCAGGCGTGGGCTGGAAAAGCTCATGAAGCTCCAGGAGTGAAGCTCGACGGTGAAGGTGGTGGTCGCTGGCTTGCGCGTAGAATGCGTTCCTCGTAACAGCATCCCTCTCGGACTTCAACATCGTCTTCCAGATCTGCTTTCCTTCTTCGTATCCGTCTGGAGTTGGCTTCAGTCCATAAGATGCCAGGAAAGTCGGCCAGTTGCCCCAGCCTTGTTCGACGGCTTTGTTGCTATCTCACGTTAGAGGAGTGCACTGTGAGAAAGCCTCGTTGACGCGGGGCTGCTGTGGGACGGCCGCGACTTCCGTGCGGCTCGAACTTCCTTTCGTCGTTGGTATTTCCTCTAGTGGAGTCGTACTGTTAAGTTTCGCCATGTCGAGTCGATCGGTCGGTGATTTTCAATGCGAGGTCTTCTGGAGGCCCTCAAGGACGTATCCGGCCAACGCTGCTCCTCATAACTCTTACGCGCACGCCTGGCCGCGTTTTCGGCTGTCCAGTGCGGATGCACTTAATTGGCTGAATTCCTCACCGGTTCAGCTGAGCCACCCCGCAATTGCACGGGACGCACCGCACTAGCGGTTCAGATTGCCAAGGACTCGGGACCAAACTCTCGTTTGTACAGCACTATTCTGGTGGTCACAAGGACAGACACTCGAATCATCTCGGAGGACACTCACAAAGCTCTCAGAGAAGCCATTGGAACGACTTTGCAACTTCTCAAGCCTTACGATCACACGTTCATCCATAATAGCGACCTGATCTCAGCATTCGAGGAATTCGATTCTCGAGAGAAGGAGGGCCTCAAGTCAATGGCCTGGCTGCGCAACGATACACAGCTCTTACATCACAAGACTGCATGATCTTACATGGAATAGAACCGCCACTTTGACAAAGACTAAGGCGTCACACGATCTTTTTGAAATGGCACTCTCTCCGTACACTAAAGTCGTTCAGCCTCCGATCCGCGACTTTACTTTCATCGTGGACGACTTGAAGCAGTATCGCGTCCAATACAACAGAGGTGACGCCGATGAGGAAGCAGGTCTGATGGTGCTCGAGATCGCCGAGCAACTACTTGAGCATTGTGACTTCCTTAAAGTCAAGCTGGATATGAAGGTTCGTTCTATCAGTACATCAGCGTGCTTCGCCAATATAGTGACGGTGGCGCAGAGACGAAAGATTACAGAACTCGAAGCATCGCTACAGTCCTCTAACAAAGGCTTGCAAGACGCCGTAGCCCAGGTAAAGGCAAGCATCCCAGGTGGGTTACCTGTTGAGGGAAATGGAGCGGCATTTTCGGCACAAGAAGACAAGAACAAGCGCTCTTTCGCAGAAGGAGATTCAAAGTCGTTGAAGATTGCCGAGTCGGGAGTGGATCTGCCGAAGAAGACTTCCGAAATTGATGTGCATGTCAGGAAGCGTAGGAGGGAGGACGTGTGAACGACATCACACGCGCTCAATAATGCCAACAAGCATCTTGACTTCGGTGGGGTCCATTAGAGCTGGCATCTTAACAGAGTCGTAGTTGAAAGGAGCGAGAAGCAGGCATTCTACGTGAGCCCGTCTTAATGTAGCAGATATCGATCCGAGCTTCCAACCCTCGCCTAGAAGCAAAGAAACGAATTCTTTGCGCACTATCCGTACTTATGGAAGCCGTCGCTTAAAATTGTGTCGTGGATATCTGAATGACTTCGTTTTGAACCTTGCGGAATCCTGGCGCCGGATTCGCGTCGATGGAGTGCATGAATTAATGGCAACGCCATCATCCACGAGTACTATCGACACCTACGGTGATTCGCATAGGATAGCCACCGGATAGCAGATTTTTCGCATAGACGGAGCCGGCATCCTTCAACAGCCGACTGTCAGCGTTGATATACTGCGGACAGCTCTGGGTATCTCGATTTGCTTCATTGACTAAGATATGTCTTTGTCCATGCTTCAGAAAGTGAGAGCGTTGGAGTGGGTGAGGAAAGTATTGAGCAATTTCTTATTGTGTGTGACCGCATGGTCGTAAGACTGCTCGGCCTCTCGATCCTCGAGACTCTTTTGATGCGCTTCTAAAATTGTCGCCCTATCGTTGTTGAAGCTGACGAGTGGACTTTTGCCAAGTGGGTGCTGAGTGTCTTCGTTTTGGAAAGGTGGTGTTCCGCTCGGGATACGCGGCAGTCTAGGAATGAAATAGACCTTCTTATCCTTCATGAAAGCCTCTAGCACCTCAGAAGGGGCATCTTTTAGTACACAGTCAACTTACTGATTGATGCTTTTGGGTGGCTGAGAGTGGTGCACCTGAAAATGAATGCGCCCATTCTTGCGTTTGACGTCCACAGAATTACACTCTCTGCATTTTGAAATTGTTGAAGGATATAGGTAGACTGGAGAAGTAATGAGTGCCATGCTCAACGACAACGTCTTCGACATGATGATTAGGTACGCCACTGATTTCTTCCTGGACTGATATTGAAGCCTTCTTCAATCGGCAGTCGGCAGTGTTCTGTATGATGATACTGCTTTAAGTGTCTCAGAACTGTCTCACAACTCTGAAGTCTGGAGCAAGTGGTGAACAGAAGGAGTCTGATGTTAGAGCTATAACATATGACTGTATCGTGAATCAGTTCCACAGGTGTGCATTGGATGCATTTTTCGTAGGACTTGAGGCTGCACAGAGTGCGATTTAGCGTTTCGTTGCTTGCTGAATCTCCGGACTTCATACCCCTAAGCCTCGAACGATAGATCTTACTTTCTTTTTAAACTGACCGACGTTTACAGAGTTTGCCGCCTTAGCCATATGTGGCTGTTGTCCTAGCTACACCAGCAATAACCCTAACCTTCGTAGCTTGCTGGTGTGAATGAGCCAAGAAGCGGTGGTGTAACTACATTACACCGGCAGGTTGTACATCAGATTTCTGCAACCAACTCATTTCCATCCTGTCTCAACATCTTCTGGGGGTACGGCCGCAAAAAGACGAACTAGTCTAGGTGGATCGTGGTACAAACAGCCTACAAAGGTATCTCAACAGGATCATCGATAAGGTAGGGTTTGTCAATGTGCATGCCTATCAAGACAGTAAGACGTCAATAGAACTTAACAATGGCGCAGAAGTTCTTGCAGAAGCTTTTCACAGTTTCCATGATACTCCTTACCAATCAGCCCTCTGCGCTGCGGCGTCACACGACACATGGTCGGGTTGTCGTTTGCATACTCGTCTCCATTGATCACACTTTGCACGCTTATGGGACTCACACTCCTCAGTGCTCATCTTCACATTCGAGCGGCTCACCTTACTCCGCATTACATCGGCTCCCGATCGAATTCTACCCTGACTCGCCTCCTTCATGTCTCCCGATGTAAGGTCCACACTGCTTGTGTCGTTGCTCTAGATACATTTTCAGCAGTAAGCATTTGTCGCTTGCCACTACCATGGCTGCCAAATGATGAGGGGCTGTCACCATGATCACATTCAGTTGCGCATGAAATAGGGGTGACGTCACAGCACTTGGCACAGCCGCACGATCGCAAGACTTGACAACACCTAGAAAACGAGTAGAACTTGTCCCCGTCAATGCTCTCGGAAGGAAGAACTAACCTGTGCAGCAGAACGTCTGCCAGACTCGCTCGCTATTCTGCTCCGATGTCGTTAACTCACGAGACCATAGTCCTGGACCCCGACGGAGACCTATTTTTGGTGCTTGAGAGGCCCGATGACGCCGGCGTCAACGATCATACCGCGCATGTGGTTCTTGTCCCCGATAATTCTTCTGAAGATGATCCCGCCAACGTCGTGCCTTTTCCCAGCATTGATACTCCTGACGACGCTCTCACTGCCGATGCCCCTGAGGATGGTCGACCTCCTGATACCAATTTCCAGGAAGACGAATGCACGAGTAGAGCATTGGACCATGGCCATTGCGGAGGTGAAGAGACACGTTCCGACCGGGCCAGGCTCAAGGTGGAGATGTTGGTATCCTGGAAACACTTGTCCCTTGCATCCAAGGTCTTTGCTAGGGCGACCGCACGAACAGACGGCAAAGATGACAGGACCTTACCACTGCTGCAAGACAACTTTGCCGCAATGGAGATCTTGCTAAATCATCAAACAAGGAGAGTTCCACGGCGGGTGGATGTGCAGGTCCTCAAACAGGTCGTTGGCCTGGTAGACAAGTACGAGTTCCATGAGGTTGCTTAGGTATTCACGGACATGTGGTTCGATACTCTTCAGCCTATGATACTCAAAGGTCAGCACCAGCATCTGGTGTCTGGTATCCTCATTTGCTTAGCGCTTAGAAGGCCTTCGGAGTATGTTAGCTTGACTAGGAGGGCCATCTGGGAGACCGATTGCGAACTTGAGGATGAGGATGGGCTGGTTCCCTACTGGGTTTTTCGTGAGTACCTCCACCGAACAGTATGATCCTGTTCCTGAATGGAGCAGAGGATATGAGATCTCGTCGGCAAGCTATCTTAGGAGAAGTCGTTGACACGCTTTCTGAATTACTTGGCCGCTACAACGGCACGCAGCGAGTGTGCCATCAAGATAAAGACTGTGACCCGCTCGCACAAAGATTGGACTCCATCCGATTCCGGAACTTTCGACCATCAAATGTCCGCTCCAAGCTCTTTTCTCATCCCTTAATCGCGTTGACCTTTCGTCGCTGTGTGACAACTATTCTAGCAAGAGCAGACGCAGCCCGTAGTATTGGGACCAGGATGCGAGCAACGTGCATATGGACAAAGAGCTGAAGAGTTCGCTCTGCAGAATCGAACAAGACATTCATGGATTAGAATTGCGACGGGATGCCTCGCTGCGATGATGTAGAGATTCAAGTTGCGGTTCAGGACTCACCAAATAAGCGCGATGCGGCAAAGTAGTTGGTGCACTAGGAGCTATGCGCCGGCACGCTGGAATGCTGTGATGTTTACAGCACGGCGGATCATGTCAAAATCAAGCTCGACAAATCTGGCGCAGCTCAGGTTGGCGACCTCGCTCGGACAGCTGCCCTGGAGCATAACAGGACACAACTTCGAAGAAGCGAGAGTTCCGACCCCGTTCCACTTTCACCAGACTCATCCACTCTCTCCGGACAGACTCATCAGTCAGAAGCTATCCGGCATCAAATGCTTCCTGACTGGCTGGAGGTTCGTTGCAAGCTAGGAGTGTGACACAGTGCCTCGAGATTATAAATATCAGAACAACGATGCTTTGTCTTCGTCTTCGGCTCAACGTTGCTCATCTCATCTCCGTTGCGATAGATCGATAGAACATGAGAGTCACCGAGAGTTGGAGTCAGCGGGCACTATTCTGCTCGGTGCATGCACGAAGAGCAACCGAGGGGAGGTGAAGAATTATCGATTGGTTCAAGATGAATTGATAAGTCTGTAAGCTGTATTGCAGTGCCTGGTTGATAGCTGTCACCAGACGAACATCTTCGAGAGACCGAAGCATGGTGCGAGAGCAATCGAGCCAACGTGTCATTATGCGCATGGTTGGCGATATTGAATGTCGCTTAAGCGCTTGCTATGTCTACAGGCAGCCGGCTTGAACTTTATCACCGTAGCTGATTATCTCTGCTGTACGAGGTATCATCACCGTCCAGAGTTGTGATACGTCATGACCAGAAAGCTAGAGCGTGTTCTCGTGGTATAGTATGGTCGGTCTTTCGCGCCACGCGACAGAGCCGCATGTATGGATTACAGAACGAGACACTAACTCAGTCAGCCAAGTTGGAAATGTGCGTTACTTATCGACGGTATTGTAGGTGGCCCCGTCTGCCATCAAGGCCATGTTCGAGTCCAATCTGCAAGAAGGCATGAAGCTACAGTTTGACCCATCTCCGGCACGGCCCATATCTCTCGACGACGACGGGGCTGCACTAACCACAATCTGGCAAGTCGTTCATTTCCGAGCTCACGGAGCCCCCCTGAACCTCACCATCGACGACATAGTTCGAATTGACATTGTCGGCGACAAACACGACTTCATCGAGGCAATGTGAACCGTGGCCTATTGGCAAGATAACGCGAGAGCGTAGCCTGTGGCAAGTGCTGGAGTCGATGCAGGACTGGGACGACCCCTGGGCCGATTTGCTGGGCCAGTCCTTCAATCGGTTCCGCTACAAATTTGCCTTCCAGTTGCGGGAGAAGCTTTCAAAGATTCGGAGGAAGCTATTCGATGCCAAGATGAGGGTGTGTCCCGCCTGTATGAAGAGTCACAACAAATCACGCGACATGGAAGGTCGTCAGAGTGAATCTGACCATGGCAAAGCATATAGTCAGAGGCAAGATTGTGAGGATGTTCAGAAATACAGCCGATACATTGTGACTCGAGGTAAAGCAAGGTAGTCTCATCGGTGTCTCTTACGCAGCTGCCCCTATTTCGTGGACCACAGGTCCCTCGCGACCTAATGTCTCAGATGTTATCGTCAGCGGCTCCGCAATATCCAAGATTCGCTGTGGAATGTGCAGAGATTGATGACGATCAATTGTAATAAGAACGCTAGACGAGGCTGAGCATGACGAGATCGTTTGATCCATGTTCAGGTCGCCCATTCGTGCGCTAAGTTCGTCTGACACGGAAGCGACGGGCAATGGAGCGTCTTCTTGCTGCTATCGGCTCACGTATTGTCGTAAAACCCAATCGTACGGATGAACAAGATGATTGGCCAGTTGGACTTGCCAGTGTGCCCGGCGATTCACGTCCGGACATGCGAGCAGCCTTTCGTATTAAGTGAAATCCGCTATTCTTGACAGCAGAAGTAGCCTTTTGGATACTAGATTCACTGTACGATTGTTATTTCAGGTGTTTGGGCAGTCATGGTCGTGGTTACAGTGGGAAGTTCGCGTTCACAGTGGCCTGGTTTCCCCACCTAGCCGACCACTACCTGATTTACGTCATGCAGAGCTTATGCTATCTGGATGTGGACAATTGTTGAGCTCATTGTAAGCAATTGACACGTACAGCACTTGGTAGTGAGCCTAGCGTCTAGCCAATCTGCCAACTCCATAAATCCTGAAGATTCCACCTCTCACACATACTTCGAGCGTCACATTTCGCAACCTCTACAACAAAGCTATAGGGCAAAGGACGTTTGATCTTGGACTCGCAGAATTGGGTGATGGTGTGTTGCGAAGACAGCCATGACTTCGAGACCAAGACCAAACTTCTTGCGCACCACATATCGGGGTGTCACCACCCCTTTCGATGTTCAAAAGGGGATTCGTCACGGAGAAACATTATCTGAACACTTGGCGCGACACGTTAAATGCACAGGTGATCGAGCAGCACCTGAATAAAGACGATGGAGTGCATAGACGGGGACACGACATGTTGATATCACTTCACACCTACAACCAAGGTGGTCTCTACCGTGCCATCAATTACGCTCGCAAGCAAAGATCAAGACTATTTTTCGATGGGACATACATCGATCCTAACGTACGGATGCACACCTTAGTGGTCAAGAGCTCGAGTGGGAAGACATTAAAATGCTGGGTCAGAACGAAGGCAAAGTGGTGGGGGTACTGCATTCTCGTGCGTGCCCAGAATGCTACATGTTCTCTACAAGCGAAGCTCAAAGGGTGTTCGGAGTCAGAAGCAAATGGGTCACGGCTGATGAATGGTTCGCTATCGCCTCAATCCCGTCAAAATTGGTCACCAAGCACTTTCAGCTTGTCGAAGGATCATTGCTAGGACGACCTTACAAGCTTGTCCCAATACATCCTGCTCTCGTCGCTGCTGACTTGGTCTTGATCGGAGGACCATTCCGTGCCATTGATGATGCGCGAGCTCATCGAGCAGAAATGAGCGAGCAGGAGCAAGATGAGCAATGGCGTAGAGCCTGTCAAGAGGAAGAGGAGCGTCCACAGCGGAAACATGATGAGCGCGTGTATGGCCAATTCAGCTGTGGGACTCAGAGTGCAGTAGGAATCGTAACCTTCACGACCTTGCCTTGTCGAGAAAATAGCGTCTTTGCACTAGAAATATGAAAATCGGAAAGTTGACTATACTTGCTAGAGCACGTCATGGCAGACAACGTTTGTTTCCTTACCCTATAGGTAAACAAAGCCTATACGGCTACGTAGCAGTCGATAAAGGATCTTCTAGAGCGCCAAGGCTTCGCTACATTGATCTAAAAAATCTGTTTCGTGGTTCTCGGCCGCCATAACCGCTCGTTGCACGAGTAGAATTTGGGAAATCTTGATAAAAGCTGACAGATGACTCGTATAATGAGCGGCGTCGTGAAGCTTCATCTTCCCTGCGTCTATGCCCAAGTCAGCAAGATATCCAACAACTACGCTGTCGTACACATCCCCTCTGAGACAATGATCCAGCAAGAAGATGCAGAAGTTCAAATAGCACCCATCGAGTTCATCTCGCTCGCTTCTCTCGTCTTCCACTTCCTCACGAATGACGGTCGCTTGGGACGTCTGCGCTGCCAAGACTTTCGCAGCAATGACCATCATATCCAGCGTCTGAGTTTGATAACTGGTGAGGATGCAATGCAGTGCTGGCGTTTGATCTGTGCAGACCATGCGGTAAACGAAGCACAGAAGTCGGACCCATACAGTCTTATACTTGCGATACGTCCCATCTCGAAGCTTAGCTAAGATGGGGCGGGAAGAAGTCCGATTCCGAACGAAGCTGTTGATCTTGTGCTGATCGAAAATGTTGGTGCGATCTTCGAGTATCGACTGTCTCCCACGCTCAACGATACGATCGAACGCCGAGACGATACGTTGCAGATTATCATCATCGCGTGGGGATGGCGTTTGGATAGGCGAGGCTGCTGCTACAATATAAAGACCTTTGAGAAACTTGGTCCACCTTGTCACCTCTAGCCGTGGGGATACTTGAACCCAATTTTCGCATCCACTGACGGATTTCCGGCTGACACTATGACTTCTGCTCTTCTCCGGTAATTGACACTCAACCTGCTCCATGAGAGATGAAGTCTGGCTTGTTGTGAATTCGCGTCGGAAGGTGTCTTATCCGGCATCCGTAACGACAAAATAGCTCACATCTTTATTCTCACCGAGAACCGTCTGTAGCAGACAATATTCCCAGCAGCAGTGCCGTACTTGCAATGGGCATGCCCTATGCTTCCCCGAAGCATGGTGGCGATTGGTTATTGCGCCCGTCGTCAAGATTTCGGGGCGATACAGGCATTTGAACCCGCTGTAGAATCGCAGCCCCTCGATACGGGCGATTACCGTTCTTGGCCGTTCGACAGCATCGGGAGCCACGAGTGGATTGGAACGAACACGCCGCAATAGTTCTTTAAGCTCTGAACCTTGAATTCGATGTTTGGCACATCGCAAATGGCGTCTTCACGCTGTTTCTTCCGGGTTTGAACAGTAACCACAAGTCCGACACAAAAGCGTGCGTACGGTGATCTCCTCTCTCGAGTCTTGCGGTACACAAAGCACAGCAAAGCCTTCCAGATGCCGATATCTTCGCTATGTGGCTTTTTGGAGGTGTATCATCAATGAACGATCAGCTGCATGCGGCCGATGAAGGAAGCTGTTGATTCTGACCTGGTCGAAGACATTGACGCGGTCGCTACACACTGATTCGTGCGCAGCTTGTACGAGGCGCTCTAGGCTCTGGCACAACGCGACACAAAGAGGCTCAACTTCCTCGTCTGGTGGACAGAGAAGGCTGGCGGTAGAGGACAGGTGTTGACCAATAAGGTACTCCGGCCAGCGAGGTAATTGTAGCCATGGTGAAGGCTGTTTCCTAGTTGGCAGGTCACAGATCCATTCCTCACCATGCTGCGCCACTATCTCCCGAGCAGCGAGTTCTTCTAGCATCAGGGTCGCGAGCGGTACGGACTGTATGAGACCAGCTAGCTTTGGCCCTGGTGTAGAAGGTAAGCTTGGCGCATTCCTGATCTGGAAGTGTTTACTCTGCCGTCCAGTTTGAAACGGACGCTGAGCGTTGACATCGCGAGAGGCTGAGTTCGTGCGCACTCGAATTGCGTGCCGTTGGGATATACTGTGGGCTCCTCCACGAGTGCCAGCTGCCCAATTATGGGCGTCGCGCCAGTGACTTCGCAAGGTCTCAAAAAGTTTGGAGATACGTACGCACAGTGATCAGGGTCGACGCGGCATAGGTTGTATTCCAATGGACTTTGAGACCTGGTCTCGGGTCGTCAAGTGTAGCTGGTAGAGTGAAGGTATCCTCGGATTGATGGATTGGCCACGCCTCCAGATCCCGGACCATCTGTATGCGCTGCTTAGAGGGTATCGACGGGTCCTTCGCACGAAGATGGGTAACAGCGTGAATCGGCCACACAGCATAGCGGCACTTGCAACAGACGGCGACCCCAGGGTCTGTTATACACTCGAAGTACTCATCGGCCATTGGCTCGTATCAACAAGTGTTTTTGGAAAAGCTCGTTTGTTCGTCATAATTCCTCTATAGTCGTGCCGACTCACACATCTCGGTCATAGCTGCTAAGCACGAGCCTGGCTGGAGTCAGTGCTTTGGCATGGAAGAAGAATTGGGTGCGGAACACCAAAGCAGCACCAAAGCAGCACCATCGCTGACAGCTTCTGGTTCTCGGAGTCGTGTAGCTGTCAACTGGGCGACCATGAGCGTGATATGGCGTCCCTGACGAGACTTTTGACCATGATTGAAGGACGATCCCAACGCGGGGTCAATCCGTTTGCGGAATAGAAGTGAGAGAATAGAGAATAGTCGAGTCCGTCGTAGCAAAGGGAATAGACCTGTCCGCGGTCTTGAGGAAATGTGCCCCCCAACTCAAGCGCGAGTCCAGATGCACTCCCAACGTTCGTACTACCGGAGACGGATCACCGTCAAAGCCAGGGATCCGCACTGGAAATTGGATCAGCTGGCACTTGTCGGGAGCGGAGGTGGCACCGTGAGTCTTGTCTTAGTCGGCGCAGATCTCGTGTGCTCGTTCCAACATGCGGCAGTTTGCTATCTACTGCAGGTCTAGTACACAAAGAAACCCGCGTCTTCCTACAAGATGCTCATTTAGAAAAGGGACAGACTGCACGAAGGTGATCCACGTGCAACCGCTGTATCTCGCATTCCAACTGCTCCATGAGCCGTTTGTCACGCTCCATGCAGGAGATCTTCTCCTTGATGGCATTATTGTATACTTCGAAACGCTCCCATTTATCGGCATCGTCAAACCGCTCCACTTCCTTCTTTCTTTCGTCATGCATAATCTTAAGAGTGCTGTCAATGCCCGCGACCGAAGCCTGCATCTCTGTGGACTCATGATTTCGTAGCTCAATTTCTGTAATGTACACCGACTTTGCAGTCACCTCTACCCGGTCGTCTGACATATGGGTCTCAAGTTCGACAATCGCCGCCTTATTGAGGTCTATCATGCTTTTCTGTTTCAACCTCTGCTCTTCTAGCTGTTCCTTCTTGGCTAACCAGATTGCGAATTCACCCATGGCAATCTCTGTCGCCATCCGCAACGGACTCCGTGCTTCTCAGTGTCGTAGAAGATTCGTCCAGTCCGTGCCGTATCGTAAGCGCAACTTTTTATCTCTCGTAAGAGCTCCGTCCTGTCTGCCGATCCGATCTCGTCGGCCTTTAACGTCTCGTGATGAAGTCGGCAGTTTATACAAGCAAACTCTAACAGCCTCCAAGGATTGAGTTATGAAGCCTCTTGAGTAACGAGACCCAATGTCATGGCCCCACACTCATAGCAGATGGTTAATCGTAGACTCATAAGACTTCGGATAAGCATATTGTGGGGATGACCATGACGGCGAAATGACGCCCAGAAAGGTTTTGTCACGCAAAAAAGGTAACTGAGCACCTGGCGCGTCGCGTTGAATGCAGCAGTGATCGAGCAGCATCTAGACAGAGACAACGAGGTGCACAGGCGAGGTGACAGCATGTTGATTTCACTTCACATCTGCAGTCAATCTGGTCTCAGTCGTGCTGTCAGGTATGCTCGGACGCAGAGATCAAAATTATCTTTCGATGGAACATTCACTGATCCCAATGTATGGATGCACACTGTCGATGGCCAGGACCTCGAATGAGAAGATCTCGAGCTTCTGGGTCAAAACCAAAGCAAAAGAGTACGAGTGTTGCGTAGTCGGAGGTACCCAGAGTGCTACGTCTTCTCTACACACGAAGCTCGGAAGGTTTTCGGGACTTGGGTCACGGCTGATAAATGGTTCGCCATCGCCTCAATTCCACCTAGCATGGTTATCGAGCATTTGAACTTGCTGAAGGGTCAATATTCGGACGGCCGTTCAAGCTGGTTCCATTACAACCTGCTTTCGTCCCTCCTAATCTGTGCTGCATCGACGACCCAGTTCGTGCCATTGATGACGCACGGGTTTGCCGGGCAGAAATGAGTGAGCAGGAGCAGGATGAGCAATGGCGTAGAGCCTGTGAAGAGGAAGAGAAACATCCCTGGCGGAATCATTCAGGGAGTGATGAGCGCATCTATAAAGACTTCAGGTGAGGAACGCGGAGCGCAATAGAAGTCTTAGCGATCATACATTATCATAGTCAGAATGTCTTGCAATTGGGATATGAAGATCAGGCAGGCAGCGGGTAATATTCGCATGAGCATCGTGACATTGGCTTTCACTACTTCTACCTGCCCGTAGCGAGACTTCCTCGACTCCGTCGCACCTCGGCTGCTGCCTAAAGGCCTTGAACGAAGCTTGTAGAGGAAACATGGATCTGAATCTGCCTTTGCCACTCTTTCATGGGTAGCGTAGGGGATTGCTTGTAGGTGCTGACTCAAGTCAGTCCACCTTGCGATGCTGGAAGAGGCGTTCAAGAGACCCGTGGGCTCTAGGTTGTCAAAATTTCATACCCGTTACAAGCTCTGATAGGAGGATTACAACATTCTTTCTGGCACCCAAAATTTGCTTGATGGACATCCTAAATGAATCTTGGCAATGCTGGCCAGGTAGTGGTCAGGTAAGCCTGCATAACTCAAAGCGTTGCATACTAGACTCTTATAGGCCCCTATCTCTTACGGCATATGGCAAAGAGCAACTGCCACTGAAGCAAGTGAATATTTGCCCAACGTCGTTTGACCCATAGCGGAAGCATTGCCGCAGAGACATTTTTTTTCTTCGGTATGTGTTACGGCGCACTACGGTACGTTGTAATGCACTCCTTATGTAGCGTCTCTACATGTGGATATAGCC